>JABFFG010000342.1:0-94419 GCA_013623685.1 Fusarium transvaalense
GGGCTGGGCTTCTTCACTTTTGGATTAATTTAATTAATCTTCAACCTCTGTGCACGTTTCTTTCTTTTTGAGCGTTTCAAAGCTAGTCCGTTGCGTCTTTTGATTCGACAGACGAGACCTGTAATCCGCTTTCTATTCCCGTCTCGGACGCACCGTCTAATGTCGATGCTTCTTTTCAGGGTCGTATCTAGGAGGGGAAGGCTGAGAGGAAGGATCGGGAATCATGACGATGCACTCTCAGCTCAGGCCGAAGAGATGAGTTGCGTTAACAGATGCGATCCTAATTCCAGAACCTTCATCTTTCCTCACAGTTGGGTCGGGTCGGGTCCATGCCTAGAACTGCCATCGTCATTGAGCTGTTTGATCTGCATCTTAATACAGGAGTTATATACCATCCGATACGAAGAGGGTTGCTGAGCTGGCAATGCGAGGACAGCAAACAGCCCGAACCCGATCGATTTCTTTTCGCTTTCTTGCTTTGTACATACATATTGTACCTTGCAAGACCTTGCGCTGATCAACATTCGTGCAATTCTTCACCTGGTCTGTGTCGAAGCAACGAAACGTCCTAGAGTGGTGCACGTTAAAGAGTGGGTTGATGCTCACTCCATTTCCCATGCTCCTGATTCTATTTAGAAGTCCGGGCAGTCTAGCAAGGACTTTTTCTGTCATACTAGCTGATGTCGAAACAGAAGCACGTCCCTCGTTGGCGGGTTTCCCGCTACTGTCCTACAGAGTTGATTGGCTTTAGCTTGTCCATTTAATTCATGCAAATGCTTGCAACACACATACAGGGATCCCTGGGGAGACGGGAGATCCTTGCTCATACGCCAGGATCCCTCGACATCTGGCGACGAGAATCCGGGTGTCGTCTCTTATCTCTTTGGTCCACGACTTACTTCTCATGCTTGCATTTTCCCCCTCTTCTTCACGGTCTTTCTTTTCACCTCATGCAGTCTGTTGACTGGCTTTGACGATTCGTTTCTTACACTCATTTACCTTTTATGTTTTAGTCTGTCGTTTCCTACTCATCTTTTACTTTCTTGAGGCGAGCTGCGCTCATCACCGTAGCCATTTTTCACTCCTTTTGACCATTATTCAGTCTCGATTGTTCCCAGTGACCAACATATCTTGTACACACACTTTAACCATTAACCAACGAACGAGTGTTGCATTTGATCTGCCCTGGTTTGTGTTCTGGAGTCAACTTCGCCACATTGTGTGACAACCCTTTGAACAAATCATACCTCATATTCCGTCATCTTATAAGCTATGAGTCCAATAGAAGGACCTCCGTCTACTCGGTCTACTCACCCATGGGTTTGGGAAAAGCCAGGCTCGGTTATGAACTTTGAAAGGTAAACTGAGCAACTGCAGTCATGTCTATTCATGATAGTGAACTAATTCGACATAGTATTTCTGAAGAGCCTGGCTCATCGACGAATACACGACCTCCAACTGGCCGGACCCGAGGCTTCACTTCTTCTTCAGGACGACAAACTGTCAGATGGCCCTTTCACAGTTTCAGCAACTCCCGATCTTCCATCCCCAACTACGCTCGTCGCCCTTCCAACTCACGATCTATCCCGCAAAGCTCAGGCTCATTTCCTCGTCGTGCTGCCGGCAGCANNCTACCTTCCTCGGCAGCGACATCATCCCCGATTATGTAGTCAACTTCATGCGGGGCGAGACGCCAGAAAGTCTCGCTCAGAGGCACCGTATCCCAGACAGTCCTGAGCCGGGACAATTCCATCGTTCCCAGCCATCTCAACTCGATCTGTCGCCAAACAACTCAAGGCCATGTACTCCAAAGGCCGAGCACGAGAAGATGCTTGTGGAAGAACGACCACTGCGAACCAGGTCCCTCATGACAGGATGGAGAGCTGGAGTTGCTGTTAACATGTTTCTGGCCTTTCTCGTTCTTGCGACATCTGTGGCCTGCCTTGCCCTTGCCTCTGCCAAGGGACACATGGCGACCTGGGAGTCGACATTGATGCAGGGCAATTCGACTACAGTTGAGGGCGTCTCTAGGGGAATCATGGCAGCCGTCAACATCCTCGCTATCGTTCTTATTGCTGGAGCCAACTATGTCGTTCAGATTCTCAACAGTCCGACCCGCGCCGAGTTGGACAACGCCCACCAGAACTTCGAGTGGCTCGATATCGGAATTCCTTCGCTGCGAAACCTGTCACTCATTTCTTCGACTAGGGCTACGCTATCCGGAATCATGATGGCGTTTGCCCTCGTCTCCCAAGTAATGTAAGCAAGACATAATATGCAGGCTAACTCGACAAGTCATCGCTGACAACCTCCAGATATAATGCCATAATTATTACGACCGAACAGTCCGACAAGTCTAGTTCTTCACTTAATGTCAACGGACCTTTACTCGCTGCCATCACACTCGTCAACCTTGTTCTCATTTTCACCTACGCTATCGCTATCGCTCTTGCTCTTACTCGACAATCTTTCAACCCGCTCGTCACGCTTGGCGATGCTCTTGCCTCATTTCTTGCGGAACCCGACTATAGCACTCAAGATTCGTGCCTCATCACCAAGCAAGAGATTAAAAAGGGTTTGTGGGGTGACCGAGAGGGCCGATACTGGTATTCCCAGTCAAGCCGCTGGTACAATATCCCTTCTGCCAGCCGATGGGCCGTTTGGATCTTGACGTGGATTGTGCCTGTTGGTTTGACAGCGGCTGCCCTGGCCTTGGGAGCTATGGAAGACCCAAAGAAGGCGTTTTCGACGTTTGGCAAGGCGGCAGTGGTATATGAGCTACCCACAGGAATGTCGCGACCCGGCCTGGCCATTGTTGCTGCGCTGCCTCAACTTCTTTTGGGTCTTTTGTACCTCTCAAGCAACGCGCTGCTGTCATTGTTTTTCCTATCTCATGAGTTCTCACAGTTTTCATCGAATCTGCTGTCTTTTCGCGTATCTTCAGGTGAACCTTTGGGTGCACAGACAACTTCTCTGTACCTCACACTGCCTCGACCTGTATCCTGGATGCTGTTCTTCCTGATTACAGCCATGGCTTTCCTTTTAAGCCAGGGTGTCCTGCTCGTGTCTATGGACGGCAGTGAAGGATCAACTACGGGTATTGGGTTCAGCTCATTGCCATTGCTCATACTCCTCGTGCTACTTCTGATCCTGGCATCCGGAGTTGCCAGCCTATCTTTCCGAAAGGTGGATCCCCGGGGTACCGTAGAGAGCGGAGCTCCGGCCGGCAACCCACTCACTTTGGTGGGTGGAACATGCTCGGCAGTTCTGAGCGCACGATGCCATCGAGTACCAAGAGAGAACGGTGTCGAAACGCTCCAAGTTCAATGGGGCGTGGTGCGAGAAGGTGTGGGAATGAATGCAGGACATGCAACCTTTTCCGGACGGCCTGTGGGAGATATCATGGTGGGAAGAGCTTATGCATGAGTTAATTTGATTTGAAAGTTTTGGATTATACGGTTGCTAATGTCTACATGGATGATATACCTGGCGTCTGTCTATTGGGAAAGCTTTATGAGAAAAGTTTAAGTAGTAAAGCATTCGAATACTTGTCACTCTTTGTTACCTTGTTGGGGCTGAAAATCTGTCTTCCTTTGTGTCGGTGTGATTGATTGTAACTTGGCCCAAGAGTCTCTTGAACCCAGCAAAAGAAAAAAAAAAAAAAAAAAGCCCAACAGAAACATCCAATCCTTCTCGTTGGCCCACGATAGTCGGGGATCTCGTGATATAAAATGACCAGTCGCTAGATTGAAGACCGATGATCTCCAGCCTAGGTAGATAATCAAAGATGGGTCATGGGCTCATCCAGATCAATAACGAACACGAAACGAACCACTTGTACAGTATGTAGGTTGACTCGAAAGCGACGAGTAAAAACGGTGTAGAATGGTATCAGCAACAGACGATCCGAGCCAACCCCCACATAACCTAGTTAGACCTACGAATGATGAATTATTGGTAATGGTTGACTGTCGCAGCAGATTACCAATCCTTAGGTACCTAGGTAGCCAAGAAACGTCAAGGAAAGAGATGCTCCAGATTCATCTTGACTTTGACACAAACCAGAAACTCTTTATTCTCGACCTTGTTGGATTAAAGTCTAGAAGCTGACTGACTGATTTAGAACACGACAGAAAGAAAAAAAAGAAAGGGTTCGGTGAGACAGGGATAGATAAATGCCATAGACAAACATAAGCCACAGTTGTCCCCAGCTAGATACATACAATTCGTCCCTATGCGTTGGTCATACGATTCAGTGCCACATCAGCCCAAAGGTCGGGTGTTTCTTACAATTACGTGACTCATGATTGGTCAGGAAGCACCATTTCCTTCCCTTTCGGGATCTCCTGCCTGCCCTGCCTGTTTTTTGTTCGCTTCGGTTCGGAAAGCGCACTTTGAGTTGGCGGGCAGGTGCGTCCCTTCTGGGTCCAGTAGGGTACCTACCTACCTAGACCTCCCCTATGTAGGTTTCCATGTTGAAGAGTCCCCACAAGGGTACTTGCGGTAAAGCTGGGGCATTGCAGACAAGGCAGGTTTATTCCAGGTACCAATGAATAAGTCAAGGCAGGAGGACCTCCTTTTGCCATGACCAACCTTAATAGTAGGTACCTACTTAAACACAAGCTGGTCTCTTTTGGTCAACCTTTCCTCTCCTTCTCTTTGACTTTCCACAACCCAATAAATAACATCTTATCCCTCGCACTCACCGTCTCTTCACTCATCCACCTACAAACCACGCTCACCTCACCCTTGGTCGACTGCTCGACTAGCACTTATACTCACAACCCAAGTCTTCGCATTCAGACTTGCAATACCGCCAAAATGACTTACACGATGACTGCCCACCTCTGCAAGCAACTCTACGCTTCATGGCGCCAGACCCGACAGCCTTCTCCCGAACTGGCCATTCCAAACCAGACTGCCTCATCTCTGATGCGCCCTGCCTCTCGATCTCCTTCACCTCCTGCCCAACGCTCTGAGAGACGCCCATCGAACGCTTCAGACTCGGACTGGGCCCCAAACAGACGCCACTAAAGGAAACTCGACAACAAATTGGTTATCCTTACTCACGACTTATGAGATGAGTCGACTTGTTGCATCTGGGATATGGGCACGGCATCTGGCGCACATGACTTGATTACACTCGACGGAGTTTTCCTTTTACAATATACATGGTCTACGAGTTTCTTCCAAACACCAACATCTACCTTCTGACGACGTTCCCCAACAACAAAACATCGAATTCTGCAGTGCCCCAACAAGGTCATCACCAACGGACCGTCCTCAGGCGAGATGCAGCAAAAACAGCCCAGAAAGGGTGGGTCCCGTTCGTGACCTCCGGAACCACAAGGTGTTAATCACGGCATGTCGTGCTAGAATGGCACAATGCAGGCACATGTACATGGTACTTATGTAGTACTGTACGACCTGTACTTTCGGTTAATGAAGGAAGCCTTACCTGGAAGGCGGGTTTGTCCTTTTCTTTGGATCTTCAGGCACCGAGAGAGACTTCCGGCTGCAGACGGGAGAAGGCGGAGCTTGGCTCAGAAGTACATGTTGTCTTTGTTCCTTTTATTTGTCTTAATTGTTTAGTTGGTTGAAACAAACAACCCCCTTTCTCTTACATAGATACCCAAAATGATATCCATACTCTGAACTTCCATACCAAATCGAACCGAACCTCTCTTTACAACTGGCTGCATCCCCCAATCGCATTCTCCGACCCCCTGACAACACATGACTCGAATTGGATAACAGTGGCGTGACCATCTGCCCACACCACATGTCCCTTGCAATCGGGGCCCGCCGCTAGCTGCCTTACTTTGCGGGGTGTTGACTTACCACAAGAAGACAACTGTGGCTGGTGAAATTGATATTCTTGTACGCATGTACTCATACTACAATATCAAGGATTGGGTTGGAATAAGTCAGTTCTTCTTTCTCTTCTTGAAATACTAATATGGTTTTAGAAGCCTTAGAAAACTCTCTTAATTTCTATCAAGTTCTTTTCGAGGCCTTTTGAATTTTCTTGATATTCAACCAAAGCCAGGATGCGCTACCATGAGACAATTTATAAGCAAGTGTTGTATATACACACAATAAATCTCACTCCAATCCAAAGGATAACACAATAAAAAGTCTAATTCTTTACCCTAGACATAGTCAAGCTTATTACCCCAGACTTCAGCCTTAGGTCACACTTGGTGTAAAAATGGTACTTCTCCTCGGATCGGATCGGCTTTCTAAATTCGTATGGTATGTGCCATAGCCTCTTCCGAACCGAGCTATTGAAGCTTACACTACACCTCAGCCATGTCAGACAACTACTTCCTTGCTTTGCACCGCGTCTATTAATAGCACTGACGTATCTAAACTCTATCTACTCTGTATCCAGTCCCAAAAGTCAAATCACAGGAACGTATGTTGCGACCAGTATTGTGATGAATTGCTCACTACAGATTTACGAGATATAAACAAAACTATTGTTGTGTGTTACTGCCCGGCCGCTTCCGATGTCGCTTTTTCGTTTCCGTCGTTTCGTTTCTCATCAGTCCAAGCTAAAATCCTATGTTCCTCCCAGTCTTGTTCATGTTGTCCTTGTCCAATGACAACGAATATGCCATGCTTTGCCCTCATACAAACCCCTCCACGACCAGTTCGATGGCCATATCTACACGTCTTCGAAGGCTATTTATCCACCTTCTACATGCCCTCCGTAATGTTGAATATACTGTCCGCCGCCTGCGCCTCCAACGGCGGCTATGCCGCTTACATCGCTCCCGTTTGCTGAGTCGACATCTCTACATCGCCGACGCAGCCATAGTGTCGATAGTCGGCTTGGCCTTTCCTGACGGCTGTTCTTCCTCTCCGCTGCCATCTGGCGAATCTTGCAGGGCCACGTTGCCCTGGATACGTCGCTTGGCAGTTCTCTTCTCCGCTTCTGTGATGTTCTCTGCGTTCTTTCGCATGTCGGGAGTCCACTGTGGCTCACTAGGCGTGTGGCCAACAGACATACCTACTCGAACCTGTTTGATGTGTTAGCTACTGACGACTTCGCTTCATGCTACATTGATGACTTACCAGTGTTTCAAGTGCATCGTTGCCGTTGTCGACAAGATCATCATCAAAGACCATTCTTCCAGGCTCAAACAGCAACAAGATCGTGCTACCGCCGAACTTGAAGTATCCAAGTTCTTCTGCACGGTGAACCTTGTCACCCTCGTTGCGGGTGATAACAGTGCTGCCCACCATCATGGCACCGACGCAGATGACCATAACGCGGCCATGACACTCGCTATCGATGGGCACAAGAACTCTCACGTTCTCTCCGTAAACGTCCAGAGCTGATCGAATAGCCATAGGGTTAACTGTGTAGTACTCGCCCTCGATCGTCTTAGGCTTGCCCATGACACCATCGACAGGAATATGGAAGCGATGGTAATCCTGTGGAGCCAGTCGGAAAATGCCCAGGGCTCCGCCTTCAAATCGCGATACATCCTCGGGATAAGCATCTCCCAAGAGCCTCTTCACGTTGAACTCGCGACCCTTGACCCAAATCTTGGTAGCCGTTGAGATTGAATTGAAGACAACACTGCGGCAGTCCGCTGGCGAGACAATGATATGAGGGTTGTGGGGTGCTGAGCAGGGACGAGCGCCAGGCTTGAGAGCACGGTAGAAAAACTCGTTGAAGTTGTTGAACTCTTCCAGTGGCAGCAGAACCTCTGACATATCGAGACCGTGGAAAGCGATGAACTTCTCAATCTCATCCTTGGACGCAGGATCATCAAACTTCTTGCCCTGCTTGATACTAAGGTTCTTAAGCAGCTTGCGGACTGATTGTTATGTCAGCATTCGTTCTTAAGCTACCTTACAACGTTTGGCGCTTTATACTTACTTCGCTTATTCTCCATATCTCGAGATTTGAGACCCTTGTAGAGAAGACGGATTCCTAATCTGACATAGACACTCATCTTCTCCTCGTTAATCTGACCCGTAAGACGATCTTGGACGAGAATATTAGCCGAGTTGGCACCCAGCTTATATCCACCGTAAGAGATCTTGGTGATGACCTTGGAATACCACTTGCGTTGGGCCTGGCTGGCAGTTACAAAACCACCCACCAAGACGCTGTTGACCTGTCTCCAATCCTGGCTCGCGCAAGTCGCGATATGGGTGATGATGTCAGCATCCTTGCGCTTGTTGAGTCGTGGTTGATGACAAATGGGACATTCTCGAATCTCGACTACATGTTCCTCACCACGATCATCACCGCTGTCTGATTTGTCAAGGGGGTCAGCCTCTTCATCTGCAGGTGTCTTCAACGTGGGAACGTTGGACGATGGTGTGTGGGTTCCTGATGTTGTATCCAGGTCCAGAACACTGGGATTTTCTGAGCCGCCATTGTTGCTGTTATTGTGGCCAGGACGAGACACATGGAGGAGATTCTTCACATCCGGTACGAGATGCTTCAGCTTGTCTGCTGCAGTGGCTGAAGATCGCCTCCGGCCCTCCAACTGGTCTTCCAAACAAATGACAGCTTCGTCCATAGTAAGCTCCCAATTCTCTTCATTGTCGGCATCTCGGTGGGGGAATCGTGAGAAGAAAGTGTCAATGGTGGCCTCAGTAAGTGTGGAACCCAAAGCTTCAAGCATTGTTGTAAGTTCAATTCTGCTGATTCGACCACTCTCATCGGCATCATATTGTCGAAGCATGGCCCGCCAGAACTGTTGTCGGAGAGCATCGTATGGCATGTACTTGGCGCGGAGGTACAGAACAGGGTTGTGCTTCTTCTCCCACTTTTCAAGATCCTTCAGGATGAGGGGCACTGTGTAATCGTGAAAGCCGTCGTCTCCGCCGTCCTGACCGACTGTATCCGGATCAGAGCCTGTATTGGCAAGGGCATCCGCTGGCGCCAACATGCTAGGGTCAGGTGCTGACGTGGGAGCTGGGGCCGAAACCGCCGTCGTTGTGCTGCCGCTGGATGCGTGCTTGCTCAGTGGTGGGCGCATCATCTTGCTGATGCTTGAAGACGAGTTGGAGCGCGACATGGCGAGCTTCTTGAATCGCGATCGGGCAGGAAGCGCCTCTGCCTGCGCGGGTACCTTGAGGTCGTATAGTCCAGTCTCAGGGTTGGCTTTGGGAGCTCGCTCAAGCAACTCATGGAGGGGAAGATTGCAAGAAGCAATGAAGTCGTTTCCAGAGTACTTGTCATGGTCGATAACGGTGAAAGAGAATGAGTATTTCTGCTCATGGCTCTGAATTTGGAACAGCATCTTCTCATTAAAGACAGGGTTGAGGTTGTGACGAATGCGGCGAGTGCGATATGTTTTCTTGCCCAGAGACGCAACGACAAATGGATCCATATCGAAGCTTGTGCGTGTAAGATTGGATTCGGGAGGCAAATCTGTAATCTTGACTACTTCAAGGTAGATGACACCGACCACGTCGAAACCATTGCTGTCAAATGCATAAGGCATGTTGCGTCTCCTCTTCTTCAGCCCTCGAATTCGAAGTCGGCGCTTGCGCTTGACGGGATCTTGGTCCTGGTCGTCTCCCGATTCAGACTCGCTCGAATCAGAATCATCTTCATCAAATTCGTCGTCGTCGCTGGGACTGTCCTGGGCGTTGGCGGCAGACTGGGGAGCCGCAGTGGGGGCCAGGTTAGGCGTCATCGAAGGCGTAACATTGCGAGAACCAAGGGGAGCGGCGCCCACCAGGGCTTGGAACTTTTCAAAGATTTCCTGTGGTGTAGCTGATGGATTTGTTGAATCGACGAGGGAGAACTGCAGCTGGACCTCTCCAGAGACAACGCTTGTCTTTTTGCCGGGACGCTTGCTCTTGAGTCGATACCAGGTCGGTTCTTGGCTCACCTTGCCGTTGTTGAAGATATCTTCGAGAGCGAGGTCGAATTCGCCCATGTAGTCTTTTCCGAATCGGTCCTTGTCCCAGCAGATAACATCTAGAAGAAGGTTTTGAACGGAAGTAAGAGGGATTTCTTCGGAAACGTTCCATTCTGGATTGAGCGTCTTGGGGACATCGTTGGTTACGATTCGAGATTCGCCGGAAGAAACAATGATGTACTAAGGAGGCGACTGTCAGCATTTCATGAAATATCTGGCGAGGATGGCGTTCAGGTAGGGGAGCTTACTGGATCGGATGTGCCGCTGCGATCTTTGGCCGCAAGGTCTTTTCCCTGGTCGAAAGTTAGCAATTGTTCATAGTTTGAGCTTATTCGCTGAAATGGGCGTTGCGTCCTGGCCAACGTATGGCGGTCTCGACTTGCGAAGAAGCGGTGATGCAACAAAGCAGGACAACGAAGATTTGGGGTTCGCGTGTGTTGCGGCATTGGCGCGGGATAAGCATATCAACATACTCTAATAATCCAAACTTTCAAAGCCAGACCGTTTCCAGCGTCCCTGGAAGGGCTCGTGCTATCATTCTTTGATCTCATGGGGGGACTGTTGCTGGGATTCTTCTTGGTGTTTCCGTTGCTGACGGGGATTGTTGCGGAGGAGGAAGAGGAAGATCGAGAAGAGGATTTGAGTCGTGTTGGGATGATGCGCACCATGACGGAAGAAAAGGCCTTGGCTAGGCCTGCAGCGCAGTGGATATGGATAGGCTAGGTGTTAGGTAGGTGGGCAGCTGGAGCTCCCCGTTACAGGTAACAGATCGATCGACAGCGGGGTTACTGCGCTGGTGGCCCTGAAAGCAACCCCCGTCGGTCCAGTAGGTGGGTGTGGTTGGGTGTGTAGGTGGTGTCTCGGGCTCGGCCTCAGCTCAGGCTGATTTCCAGGTGATGACGTTCACCAAATGCCCTGTAACCTGTTACAGAAATGTCGTCCCTCCAAGGTAGGGTTGAGTGACAGGATTGGTGGGATGTTTGGGATGGAGGGCGGGGGGAAGAAAGTCCAAGAGTGGTCCAAATAAAAAGTGACGTAGCAATCAATACCAGCCAGGCCAGGTACCGATAATAAATAATAATATCTGACTTTAGTCCAAAGTTTCTATCTTGGGAGATATGAAAGAATATTTCCCTCAATAATAAACCAAGCTCAAGGTTTTGTCGCTCGTGTTGGTCTGGATCGGGCTTATTACTCGCGTCGTCTTATTCGTTCCGGAAAAAGCGCAATTCAGCTCTAGATTGTTCGCATGGATGAAACTCCTTTTTCAGCCCCTTTTTTCCATGCGGCTGTATAAGTGGCCGTGTCGTATCGTATCGTGTCGTAAGGATCTCAGTACTAGTCCCTTGGTTCAATATGCGACGTGCACTTCTTCTTTCTTCTAGATGACTGTGTAATTGAATTGCACTGCCCGTATCGAATCGAATCCTATCGTATGTCGTATGTATCCCAAA
Organism: Fusarium transvaalense; assembly: GCA_013623685.1. Lineage (NCBI taxonomy): Eukaryota > Fungi > Ascomycota > Sordariomycetes > Hypocreales > Nectriaceae > Fusarium > Fusarium transvaalense. The sequence goes on from JABFFG010000342.1 coordinate 11,354, forward strand.
CTGGTTCGCTCTTTGACGAGTGACGACAGGCCAAGCCACAGCCAAGCCTCGTTATCGATGTCAGCGCCGTGTGCGAGACGAGGAACGCGCAAAGTTCCTTGATGGAGTCGAAACAAGCCGTCGTCAAAAGTATAATGGTCGATCGCGTAGGTAACCAAAGGCGAGGAGGTATTGGCCAGTTGTCGAGGGTGATGAGATGGAGCTCGTTCGCAAGAGGAATAGGAAGGGTATAAGAAGGAAGGCGTTGGAGGGTAGCAGAATTGAGATTCAGATTAAATCCAACTCGGTTATAGACGAGACGAGAGGTTGAATTAAACAAAAACGGGGGTTAGAGACTCAGGAGTAACCATGATACTAATTTGAGTAACAGGCTATGGAGTAAACAAATGGGTTAATCTCGTCTTATGTCTCGCATAATAATAATAATAAGAAAGAAACCTAAGAGAAAGAGAAACAAGACGGAACGGTAAGAGCAAAAAGGAAAACACCCTTGTTTTATTTAGCTACCTACCTACTATATAGGTACGGTAGTTGAGAACAACCTAGTGATTAGGCAGGTACAATATCTGGAGAAACAATAATCTCACTCCCAATCTCGGACATGTTCTTATTCCTTTTGCTTCTGTTACTGCTTCAGCCCAGCCCAGCCCAGACTAACTTAGAGCCCGTGAATAGCTTGTTGGGGCGCGTATCTTCCCGTGCCGATTTGGCCGTGACTGACTAGGTACCTACAGTAAGGGACTGTCACTGGACACGTATTACTAGTATGGATAATAGTATGGACCCATCTATGGATCCATCTACAGTAACTGGACAAGCCGTAAAGCCGTTCGAACAAGTAACTACTGTACCTTTCTTTGTCTTTTTCCTATTCAGAAGAAAAAGAAGAAAAAATGCCTCTCATACTTTTTACTTTTAGCCTGACCGAATAAACTGAACTCACTTCTTCCGTTCTCGTTTAGCCTCACAGTACGTTAGACTATAAGGTTGTTGTTGGGTTTGAGCCTAGTTACTTTTTTTCCCAGTACCTCGCCCTAGAGCTACATATGCCTCGTCTTGAATTCCATCCATCATATCGCATTCGATTCAAGCCCGCTCCCCTCGATTGGATCTTCCTCTCCACAACAGGCAACTCCTCCCAGCCCTTGGGGCTCTTGGCTTTGCCCTTTTGGCCCCCATGGTGCCGATTGTCCGGGAACCTGCCAGATCGGAAGTCTTGGTATATATCATTTATCTGTCTAGGACTGTCTGACGAAAGGCATCCATCGTTGAAATCGTCGATTCAGTTTGATTTAAAGCGATGATTAAAAACCATGAGGCATTAGCAAGAGGAACTTTGGCCCATGTACTGTGCTGTGCTGTACGGTCGGTTACATGGAGTACTTCTGACTCTCTCAAGTGAGACTAACCTGACAATGGAAGCATGATTTTCCACCACCGCTCAAACACGGACATGCGACAAGGACATGGTACTATTAGACTGATGGCCATGTAATTTTCTGTTGTTTTCCTGTCACCGCTTCTTCTTTTGGTTATATCCTGCCTCTTTGCATGTGATCGAGACTGCATCCTTACGAACCCTGCGCTACACTCAACTCGAATAGCCTTTTAGAACAAGGCAAATACCCCCCTGGACTAATATACATCCATACTTCCATACTGTACATACCTCTCTTGGTATCTCACGGAATACTCTACGCTGCCTTCCCTTTCCTGACTGACACGTATATCAATTCTCCCAAGTCACATTAATCTCTAATTAAGCGGCGTTCGACTTTCGACTTTTCTTACTATACCAGCACATGGTAAGTCATCTCGACGTCACTGGAATGCGCCCAAAAATAATCCTCATTTTTTCCAAGACTGACTGGACCCTTGTCTCTGTTTTTCTGTTCCCCTTCCTCCATCTCTGTCTGGAACTGAGACGGCACTACAAGCCACTTAGCGTTAGCCCCCTCACCATCCCCTATTTCCCCATCCGAGCTCCTCTTCTTGAGAGGAGCTGCTATGATCTGGTCTGGTCTGGTCTGCTCCATAAGTTCACCAAGACGGACGGGAATAATAAACAAGATATATTCGTCTCCAGTTGAATCCGCATTGACCCTCCGAGACTTCCGAGACCAGAAGAAGATACTGCTGCTGGGTTAATACTTGGACTTGATATTGGCAATCTTATGTCTCATTTCGTGAGACACTCAACAGTTTTAACCTCTACAAGATCTTATCAAAATGTATGTGTAAGCAACATGTGAATTCAGAAAAATAAACAAAAGCCAACCAATACATTCGTGTCTGCAACGATTCGCCATGCTATGTTCTCAATGGACTGAAGTCCACAACCGAGGTAAAATAGAATCCTCCAGAATCAGCACTTAACTCAATAACATGTGCCTGAGCTCTGTTTCCCTATTGTTTTGACCGCCAAACTCCGGTCGCTATGCGGTCCCTATATCATGAATGCTGCTGCGATGCGTCCAACACAGCCAAATTCAATCGCAAACAAATGCCCCATCTTCATACGCCAGCTCAAGAATTCTCAGTAATCTCCTGCTCTAGTCGTTTCAGGACGTTCATGGCATCGGCAAAAAGAATATTCCTCCCTCCTAAACAGTCAGTCGCCAGCATCTGTCTTACAAGACCAACAACCCCCCGAGCCCCGTTTCGCCCACTTTGGATTTGTATCTCAGATGGCTCTTGACATGCAACCCTCAAAAGCCATCCCTGAGCGGCTTCTTGTGTCACACCTATTCTAGGTTTATCTTGCTTCTCTGTCAGACCAAAGGCCCAGCAGATTAAGGTGCAGACATATATGCCCCAATAATCCGATATGTCGCACAGGGGCATGGTCTTTGTTGGGCAAATGCCCTCTCTGTTAAACTCTGCTTGGTTGGGTAACGTCTGTAGGTCAAGGAAGTCCTTTAAAGCCCGTGCAGCAAATATCGTTGCTATTGAAGCCGTACCCGAGCTTCTCCATGTTTCCAGAAGCTTCTGGTGTTCCGTAAACATGTTCAAGTCGGTCAGCTTCTCATTCAATACCCAACTCTTGCCAGATACTGATAACAAATAATAAAGAGGCGTATGATGCAATGCCAGGTAGGTGTTGGCAATGGCTGACTTGGGAAATAGTTTCGAAATAAGAAATACATCTGACGGAAACTTTGGTACATCTTCCGCAAGGCTAATCTGCGCTGGGGTTTGGCGCCGTGGAAGGAATAATGAGTATACAGCAAGTAAGACTGCCGCATCAAAAGCTGGACCAGATGCTATATCAGAAGCAGATAATGTCCCCAGGTTCGTGTTAGAAATGTTTTTGGGAGCCCTTCTTGTCCGTAATTTTGACCATGATCGATGGTCCCGTGCTTCCCAGGCCTTTGTTGTTGTAGCTGTAAGCGGGATTGGGAGAGTATTCGGAGAAGAGTAATCTAAACCGATGACAGAACTGTATTGGCGTTCATGATACCATGAGCTATGTACGTCAAGTAGGAAGCAGGCTGCCAACAGCCGTCGTCGTGACTCTGTGGCAACCCAGGCTTTCCACCCTTGATGTCCATCTTTGACGGAAGGGCGAGAAGTAGAAGTGAGTTGACTATTAACGACCTATCGGGAGTTGAGCGAAGTCTTCGAATGTAGGTTGACGAATTGAAAGAAAGAAAAAAAAAGTATGAAGCAGACAAATCTATCAAAAGAATGACAAAAAGATGAAGAGTAGAGAAAGTGGTATCATAAGAGAGTTGAAAGAAAGATATAAAAGACGAAGAAGAAGAGGAAACTTAGGAAGAACTAACCCTATGATAGAGTGAAGTGAACCGGTCAGAGGGTTGATGCGAATGTGGCTTTCTACCACGGAAGCGCGCGTAGTACTCGCATAATGCAATCGTTTGCTGGACTGGCATTGACCACTCTTCAACGTGTGTAAACTAAGCGTATCAGCACCGGTCGATTGCTTCCTGGGCGAGTCTTTTTGTTCTCTCAACTCACCACTTTGGACTTTTGCCAGGCGTAGGCATGAAGCTGTGCTCCCTTAATACGGTCATCTGCGTTAGGAATAAATTGTGTTGCCAAGGCGGCCATAGCACATTGTAGTACTTGTAGATGCTCTGTCTCTTCCTCGGGGACGTCTTGGAACGTGTGCTCATGGACAATAGGATTCTTAGGGTGGACCTGATCCCAGTAGACCTCCAGATACCTTGGAATTGCTTCACAGACAGCAGGAGAAAGGGATAGTGGCATCAGATCTTCGGTGCTTAGCAAGTCGTTTCCTCCTGAAGTCCCAGAGCCGCAGCCGGCCAAATTGAAAGTCCCGCTTGAAGTTGGTAGCGATGGAACAGCTACTAAGGTCTCAGATTGAGCAACAGCCAATGAGGGGGACACGCTACGAACTGTAGAAGTGGGAATCTGGTCGACAGTACTGAGAGTATTGCCTTCGGAATATCCAGATAAAGAGAGGTCCATGCCAAAAACGGGAGTAAAGACCTGTGGTGGAGTGCTGTTGTACGCATATGGGCCAGGATAGGTGGCATGGTCCATGCTCGTGCTTGATACATCGTTCGAGGCGTTCTGGTAGACTGACGTCGGGGTCATCCAGGGTCCATTCGTGACTGGCCCAGGAAACTGAGAACGCCTTGTGTTATCCGAAGGAGTTGAGAACGTGCTCGTTGATGCGGAACTATCTAGCCAGTGTAGTTCTGGTGTTCCACTCTCAGGTAGAGTATGTAATATCGACATATCTGGCATGCTTCTTGGCTGAGGGTAGTTTGATACAAAACCATTATTTGCCTCTGGCAGCTCAGGGCCCAACACATAGTTGTCTGGCATATAGCTGCCTGGTCCGTTTATATTAGACGTCGGCCTGTAGCTCTGGTTTGAGTTAGGCGCAGATGCCATTGGTGGCCAAGGTCCAGGGACATGGGAGCTGCTGTTCGCTGGAGCTAATGTTTGAGGGTTGTTGAATGCTTCGGTAGGTTTAGATACCGACGTACGCGAACTCTCCGCAGGGGATAAGATACGTGTCTTCGGACTACTTGTGATAGAATTGCGTTTCGTTTCCACCATACCCGATGCATCTTGTTCGCTGTTATTGTTAGTAGAGAAACAGTTCTAAAATGATATGCTCAACCTACTGTCTCTGCACATGTCGGTCGAGGAGGTCCTTACGATGGAAGGACCTGTTACAACCGCGGATATGGCAACGCAGATCTGGAGGTGAATGGCTGAGCTGGTGTCGTCTAAGTCACATCTGTTAAAAACATTCATCGATTTCATAAGAAAGACGAACCTTAAGTGTTCTGCTCTAGAGAATGTCTGGCTGGGTTAGAGAGCCGTGGTTATAGATAAGGAAAGGACGTTTACCTTGGGACACTGATCGCAATTATGAACTGGTACGCCTTTCTTTGCCTTGCTAATCTTTCTGGTAATCGGAGTCAACTTGACATGCGACTCGCCGCTCGCCGCAGCTATGAAGGGCCTCATAGGAGTATTCGATGACGAGGCATGCTGGGCAGGAGCATAGGGTGTTTCATTAGAGTCAATGCTCATGTTGCTACGGCGTCGGTTATTCATGTTGAGCTCGGTAGTTGTTGGTGACGAGTGATCAATAACAGAAGATGACTTGGATGATCCTGATGGATCAGGCGGGTTGTTATGAGAGGAAGAGGGTGTTTGATGATTTAATGATGTAACATAGTTGTGGACAGAGGGCGACCTTGAAGTCAGGTCAGTGGGACGGCTCTCAGATCGTGGATCGACGGGCTCGTCCTCGGTATTCATGATATTCTTGAGGCTAGCCATGGCACGTAGTTGATACTAGAAATTAAAAAAGGCAATGAGTCCGGAGAATTGTTGTAGGTCAAGCCAAACTTAGTAAGACACAGCCCCCCAAGACGCGGATGAGCAAGTCCCGGCAGACAGAAGGCTTTAGGCTCATGTAACGAAGGTGGGCGATGAGGGTATAGAGCAGCAAGTGAGAGTAATAGTGGGGGAGTTGACGTAGAACTTCATCAAGATCAGTAGATGGAGGAATGGAATGGACGGCTAAGGCTGGGGACACAGCGTAGGCGATGCTAGCCTCGAGTGATGAGCAGGGATGTATGTGGATGCGAGGACGGGGCTCAGTGTAAGTGAGATATTTACTCTGATGCTAAGATAGTAACCAAGAGAGGCATTGCTAATTGAATCTGGGCAGGGTTAGTTGAGAAAGGGTTAGAGATGGAGTTGCAGGGGAGCATCAAAGTGATTGACCCAAGATTGAGGACAACCCTGCCAGCTGAGCATGGGGCGCAGGGCCTTGATGCATGCATGGATGGACAAGATTAGATGTTCTGTGAAGTCATCCTGTAAACGGCGGATGATGCAAGGCACTCGAGGGTCTAGGGATGCTGTAGAGAGAGAGCATGGATGGAATATCCTCGAGACCAAACCCGAATGGCCGTTCAATCCATCCATTGTTTAGTTTCTCTGCCCATGTGCCACCCTTTCACATTGACCCTTGTCGCATGCTTGCCGCTCCCTGTTCGTCGAGATGTGATGGGACAAGTGGCGGGACGGGGCCGCAAGCGCCATCTAAGCCTTCAAGGAACGGTACCTGATCAAGCGACTAGCGCCCAGGCTTGGTGAAGTGCAGTACCATACCGTACGAGAATAGAGAGACTGGCACAATTTATCAGCTTTAGCTTAAACATTCCCGACGGATCCGATGTCCTGCGGATAAACCAGTCGCGCTTATACAGCTGTCCAATGCCCTATGAGGAGAGACACGATGGCGGCGGCGATCAGTAAGAATGATTTGTATTGATAGCAAATGTGCAACCAAAGCTCGAGCCTTGTAAGCAGGGAAGCAACTGAGAGGCGTAGCTGTTGAAACATGTTTGTCTTTAAGCTATGGTGTCTGTTCCTTGTCCTGTACTGGGATGATGGAGCTTGGTCGGGTTTGTTTTGTTTTGTTGTAAGAGCACTGAGACAGTGTGGGCATGAGCGTGTGCGGGTAAGGCGTCAAGGCGCCTGTTGGTGGCTGTTTTAGAAGCGATCGTGACAACGGTCCATCACATTAGTACTTGACAGGGATTGATGATAGTAAGAAGGGGAAAAGAAAAAAAAGATCCAGTACAAAAAGAGGCTGAGTCGAATAAACTTGAACTGTACGTACCTAACTAGAGGGCAGGAACGGCGGCCGACTGGGTGTCTCCCTTGCCTGCTTGCACTTGCATCGCTGACAGGTACCAGCTCATGATACTGTGTTGCACCTTCCCTGGGTTGGGCTGGGCTGACAGGACATACCTACCTAGAGAATGGATGAATCGAACCTGCCGACTTGGTAAGCAGACCATCCTCTAATTGTTAAGCCGAATGTGCAAAATATCTAATCAAAATTGATACTTAATTATTAATCTTGGTAGAATATCGTCTTCAGGTACTCTGTATTCATTGCCATTATTTGGAATCTCTTCTTCCTTGTTGAACCACGTTTATTGCCAGCCTCCCCCATGTCCAATCTTACAAGTGCTTATCCAGTGGGTTACTGGCAATTAGCTTGAACCCACCCATAAAGCCTGAGGGTCTGTGTTGATTTCTTGGCCCGAGATTCTCAACTGCGAGCCAAGGTCCAGTTCATAGAGTGTGCTGCATACCCAAGTAGCTGGCTGATCAGGTAGGTCGCCAAACCTCATATTTCCTCATTCACCATAGTAAAAGTGAAATCTATGCTGGATCCGTTCTCCTGGTAGCGCCCATTTGAACCCCTGTCCTGTTTGTACAGGGGTGATATTAGCCCAGCCCTGTCGGGCGCTAGGTCAACCAAGCAGAAATCCCTTCGAGGACACACTGGGACTCAGCCACGCGAAGGCTTATTGGCTAATATTTCATGATGGCCTGACGTGACCTATTTTTATATTAGAATTCAGCAGCTGCGCCTGTTAAACCCTTGTCAGTGGTTCTTTTCGCTTGGACTTGGGAGTGCGATGAGCCAGGGGAGTAATGAGTGTCATGATGATCGCTTGTTCGATGATCGACAGATTACTGAATTAATTTATTTGACACAAGGCATTTTTCAATATTTATGTTAGTCAGATAATTAACTCAAATAATGCCTTGAGTTTCAGTTCAGCAATCCTTCATAGACAAGTTTTCTGTATCAACAAAGGTTAGTGCGCCTTGAAGGAATTAATTCATGTCGGAAGCCGTAGTTGCAAAATATGCGGGGCCGGACCGTTCCCTTCCTTGTTCCACCGTCTCCCCGCCTTTTGGCTGGAAATGGAAATGGCATGGCATGGCCATTATCCATCACAAACAAAGACAAGACAGATGCGTGACGCTCTTCCTAAATTAGGCCTACATATTCGCTATGTGTTGTCCATCGCATCGGGTTTAGTAACACCCTCTTCATCTTCAACTTGATGAGACAAAGATGCTATAGGATTCGGCCCGCACGGAGAATATTCCTTCTTTCATGCCCTCCACGCGACCTGCGAAAGCACTGCAACCACAGATACGTGCAGGAGCGGAAAGCCCCCGGCGCTTGGAATCCGACTATTTTTGTAGTTGGAGGCTCTTGTTGACCAATGCCATATCATCAAGAAGCGGCTTTGCCAAATGTAGATCTTGCTTGTATGTTAATCTTGGTTTGAGATGCCAAGCTCTTCGCTAGCATCCCGTCCCCGTGCGTGAACTCATACCGTCACCAACATTGGCATCTTTACGACTAACTTTTCAGCGCCGATGCACCTCTGGTCTGATTCGCATGTGTTTCTTCTGGGAAGGGAAGCAGATCTGCACGTCGGGAGTTGCTTACAATCTGGCTACCATTGCGTACCACTCACCTTTTATTATTACAATTCTTCCATACACCGCAACTTTGCTCTGCCAGCGAATCATCTATTACCAAATTCTGTCTGCGTTCTTGTTCAGTGAGATCTGCAGGAACTTGCTCTCCTTTCGGACATATATACGGATATGATGTAGCGTCTTTACATCTCAGCCTGCCGCAACAGTTTGATTTTACAATCAGCAACTCAAACATCAAATCCCACGAGGACAATGGTCTACGTGATTTCTACCTGTACCCCTCCAGTCTGTTGTCCCTTTTATCCCTCTCGGAGATTTCTGTGTTTGCAAGCGATACATTGTCACATGCTCCTCCTGACTGTCTGGTTACCAAGTTCAGTATGTCCCCTTTGATATTGCAAATCATGATAACTGCCATGTATGAAGGGTGCTGTTTCAACGAAACGTTACTTCAGATAAGCAATTACTTCCATTTTAAAGACTCTCAATGCTTATACGTCTGACATAGCCGCTCAATTAAACGCCAACTAAGCGCAATCGCCCCCATATCGTGGCATACCGCGTCTGCGCCCTTCAGAAGCTTGAATACCCTGGAGAAATCTGACTGTTCAGAGTTTCAAGCCACAACGAGGGGGGCTGATGCACGCCAGCTTGGTTAGACAAGTAGGCGTCGAAGCATACATACAATCTGGAGGCGAATTTATACTTCAACCTTCTTTGTAGTTGTCCTGTAGAATAATACAGCTAGTACAGTAGTGGTATCAGTGTATGAGAAATCCATACACATAACATGGCGTTCAAGTAAGGCATGATCTCTTCCAATTATTTCGCCCATTACTGTACACATAATACTAGACAGAATATCTGGCTCAGCAGCGTGCTAAGATATCTCCATAGCCGCAAGAGCATTCAATACATAAACAGAAGCCGGAACGCCTTGTATGCCGGCCCTTTATTAAAGCGCATAGCCGAATACTGATTAAAGTAATAATCCAAAGCCCGTTGCACAAAACACCTGCCGTCTCTTTTGCGGTGGCCCTGCCTCCTTTACCATCCGGACATGTTTTTATTCCATCTCCCACATTTGTGTGTAAATGCACACGGCTTCATTTATAGCTTAGAGGAAGCAGCCGCGGTTGGGGTGTTTGATGAGTCTTTTGGTGACTTGGCATGGGCATCACTCTCTTCAGACTCGTCGTCGCTGGGAGGTCGGCTGCTATCGATGCCATTTGCTCGGCTCTTGGTCATCTGCATGGTTGTTAGTGAGCTTGAATCAAGGACCGCACGGTTTGATCGCTACTTACCCATCCTCGAACACCACCAACAAGGCCAAGGGCGTATCCAGTGATAAACTCCTTGGGTGTACCAGAAGTACCTGGGGTGGTGGGTGAACGAAGTCCCTCGGCGGTGCCCGCGCTGTTAAATCGGGCAGGGCTTTGGGGACGGCTGACAGGCCAGAACTGCCTCAACTCGCGACCGAGTTCCTGGCCAGTGGTGGACCAGTTGTTTGTGATGTTCTCTCGCAGGTCCTGGACGTGGCGCTTGAGGTCCAATTCGTTCTTCTTGAGCCAGCTGACGTTGAGTTCCTGGCGGGAAGTACCACGCTTGAACTGTCTGGCAATGTACTTCTCATAGTCGCGCACGATTCTATAAATGTTAAAACAATTATTTGAGCGAGGGGGGAACATGGTCTTACCTTGTAATGAGGCCAGTTGTGCTGACACCCTCTGTGCGCTGAGTAACAAGGAACTTGCCAGCGGCCTTGATGGGCTGGTAAATGTCGTCACCTTCGTCAGCACCGTAGGGAAGATCGTCGTGGGCAACATAGTCGAGCTTGTTCGCGTCGAGGAACTCAGGAGTGACAACCCATGGGCAGTCTTCGATAACCTCATCGACCCATTTGCAGTGACGGAGGGTCTCAGCACGCTCGGCGGCAGACATGACAGTCAAACCCTTGCGCTTATGTGTTTCGTGATCGCCTGTGACGCCGACGACCAGCGTTGTGTCGGGGAAAGCTTTCTTGGCCTGCTCGAGTTGTCGCATGTGGCTGGAAAGCTGTTAGCACATTTCGATCGCAATTGCAATTCGAATCACTCTGCAATGCCAGAGCAGAGAAGAATGCAAGCAATGGACGTACCCCAGATGGAAGAGATCAAAGACGCCATCAGCGTAGACACGGACAGGTCGGCCAACAGGAGGAGGGTTGGTCTTGTAGCCACCAGCAGGATCTTGTAGTTTGCCAATGGGAGGAGGGGGCATGGCCTCGATTCTGCGTTGCTCCTCTTCATCGAGCTCCTTCATAGAAGCCGGGCGTCCTTTGCGACCAACCCGCTCAGCAATGTCGACGCTGGCTTCGGTGGTGTCGCTGGGCTCACCGGGGTCAATGGTGTGATCGCGGTTCGAACTGGAGCGTTGTCTCTTAGGAATTGGAGCTGAACCACGGGCTTGAAGGCGCCCCGACTCAGCGGCGGTGGTATCACCCTCCTCACCCGAAGCATCACGCGAGGATGTCTGGATACCATTCTCACCAAGGTCGGTGGTGGATTCGACGCGAAGCGAGTTTCTCTTGCGCTTCCCGCCTTGAGATGATCCGGAGGGCGACGACATGGCTGATAGTATGAATGGAAATGACGCGGCTTCGGGCTTAGGTCAATTTAGGTTGAGGGGGTATGTCGGGTTGTGGGAGAGGAAGAGAGAGGAGAGGTCTTTATTAGGAAGCAATGCCCCAGTGCCTGTAGTTATGTGCGTGCTGAGAAACAAGATGGGGAAATCAGTCAAGTCTCGGACAGTACAGTCAGGTAACTTATTAACCAACCTGGAGAAACGGTTACGGCTACCGAAGCAGTTCCACGTTGACGCGAAAAAAACCGGGTCTAGGATTTGGGTCTGGACCTTGTGCCAGAGCTGATTGGGTTTGGGAGGTGAATGATCCCTGCAAAAATCTGGGGGGTACCAAAACTTGGCTCGCCTTACAGTAGCGTTTTATACGGGAGGGAGGTAGGTAGGAGACGTTTGAGGATACCGTCATTGGGAGGCGAGATATGATGATTGATGAGATGTCAGAAACAAGGAATGCGATGAAATGTAGTTAACCAGAAAGATAAGAAGAACTGGACTTGAGGCAACCCGTCATGGACCGGTATAGGATTGTACTGTACAGTATCCCCCTATCCGTACATCTATAGGTGTTGCCTGCCACGAATAACCCAAGTAACCTGTCCTCGAAATGACAGACCCGACACCCATCTAAATTAAAAAAGTGGTCCAACTCTCTCGTGTCCAAAAGGAGAGCAATCTCAAAAAGTTAATAGCGCAGCCGCATCATAGTGTATGTAACCCATCATACCTTGTTATGTAGGTATGTATGTAAGTAGTTAGTTAAATGAGACGGGTAATTGCTCTCGTGACAATGGATGCTATGCTTGTCTATTGTAATTGTGCTCAACATGAATTTTGAGCATCTCAATGTTGGTTTTTTGGCCAACGATTAATGTTAATATTCCCCAGTTTTTGAAAGGCCGTGGCGTCATTGTTGTAACCCCCCCTTTCATATCTCGTTGAGCTCCGTGAAAAAGGGGAAGGAGAATCTTATGGAAGCATGGAAGCTTGAAATTGTGAGCTGCATGTCACATGACAACACACGTGAATACACTTTTCCTCCTGAACATCGTGACGGGAGTTTCCTTCACCATTGCAAGACGCATTAAAAGATACTGCGCAAAGTTAAATGATTGCGTGAAGAAGGTTTCGCTCAACAATCGCCAGTGAAATTAAAAAAAAAAAAAAAAACAAGTTTGTAGACTATAGGTTATCCAACAAGCAGATGCATGATGCTATCTCCAACTCTGATGTGAATCCAAGGGCCTCCAAACAGTTGTTATCTTGGCAGAACATATATAGTGCATTGCTTAGTACTTGGTAGTAGTCTGCAGTGAACTTAACTCAACTTGTGCAGGCCTTTTAACAGCACATTCATCGCTTCTATTCGAACTTGGTGGATGCTTTCACCGTTACACTAGACCGTCACCNNATGCAAATGCAAATGCAAATGCGATTCGATGGACTGGTTCTTTCTGGTTCTTCTTCGTGATTGATGAACCCTTCAGGCTGAATTCTTCACTTCCAGGGTCTAAAACATATCATGTCTCAGGTAATGGCTTCTTGAGGCTGTTATGCTAGGACCTGATCTCTTAATCAAAGGGGCGAGTTCCCAGTTCAATGCTTTAGCTTTCATTGGTGGGTCTCTGAATGTGCTAGTCAATCGACGAAGGAAAATGTATCTATAGAGTAGTACCTATTAACCATACTTTGGTACTAGGAGAAATCAAGATATTGTAACCAGACTCCAATACAAAGTCAACCCAAATCTTTACAATCCTATTCGGCAGGATTTTAGAAATCCTTAATTTATTAGGCACACTCAAGGATCAAGCTGTGCATAAAGGAAATTACTTGACCCTCATCTCCGTATTCCCCATTTCAGATGAAACCACTAACACTTTTGCTTGGCTTCTGCGCCTTCTTCCATCTTACGAGCGACTGGGAGGTCACTTGTTCCCATTATGCAGTTGGCCTCCAACTGAACTGGGATGTCAAACCCCCTAGTAATCTGCCATCCGAAGACCGCGCCAATCCAAGCATCTCGGTTATCAGACCCTTCGAATAGGCTTGGGCCAAGGCTTCACTTTATACCACCACAAGCACCAAAGCCAAGGTTTCGGTGACAAACAGGCGACCCTTTTGTTGGCCGCCTCGTTCGGTTCTTGCCATTAGCTTCTTGCCCAGGGTTAATATGCTTGTATCTGGAAGTCAAGGGATAGGAACATCGCATGGTAGGCGCCTTTATATAAGGAGTAGGGGTATTCTAGGTCATCATGATTCAGCTTCTCTCCGTACTCGTTATACTTTCTTTCATATCGCTCTCTGGTAGTTACGGGCAGGCCCGAAAATCACATTCTTTTATTATTATTATACTCTCGTTCAACCCACATCTTTCATAATGCGAACTTCTGCACTTTTGACGATTGCCAATTTTGGTACAGCGTTTGCCGCAGTGCAAATGTATGGCCAGTGTGGTGGCAGCAACTATTCTGGAGACAAAGAGTGCCCTTCTGGATCAACCTGTGTTGAGGCCAGCAAGTGGTACAGCCAATGTATTCCTGACTCTTCGTCCAAGAAGGCTGCTTCAGTTAAGAAGACTGATTTCGACTTTCCTGCCTTCGGATTCCCAGGATTCCCTGCGCCCCCTCAAGCTCCCACTGAGGGCGACAACAACCAGGGCAGCGACAATGGACTAACTCCATTCCCTCCTGCTGTCCCTGCTCCCGAGGAGCCTGCCAACGCCCCTGAAGAACCCGTTGATACTCCAGTCGATACTCCCGTCAACACTGTCATCGCCAGCCCAACTGCACCCCCCACGAGCGAGCCCATTGAGACTGATTCCGGCTCCAACCCTGGGTCTGGAGGTATCACACGAACCATTCCAGCCTCCAGTGGTGCCACTGCCGTTGCCACTGCTATCCCTGTCTCCGGCGAGCTCGATGGTGGCATGGCCTACTACGATCGATCCCGTAAGTTCCCCAATCCAAAAACTTCATGCCTATCCAGCTAACATCAATCAGCTGCTGTCTGCAAAGACCAGGAAGAGACTGGGGAGGATGATGCCATGTTCGTTCTCGAGGACGGCGCCACTCTCCGTAACGTTATCATCGGTCCTGGCCAAGCTGAGGGTGTTCACTGCAAGGGCACATGTACCCTCGAGAACGTTTGGTTCGAGGACGTCTGCGAGGATGCCATCACTTTGAAGCAAAAGTCGGGTACCTCTATTATTCGTGGAGGTGGTGCTTTCCACGCTTCCGACAAGGTCGTCCAGTTCAACGGCCGTGGCACCGTTGAGATCTCCGATTTTTACGTCGAAGACTATGGCAAGCTTGTCCGATCTTGTGGTAACTGCAAAGATAACGGCGGTCCCCGAAATGTTGTTATTGAGAACATCGCTGCAGTCAACGGTGGCGTTCTTTGCGGCAGTAAGTTAGCTCCTTGTGCTTCTTTTACCTTGAAACTGACAAAGCTTCTAGTCAACACCAACTATGGCGACACCTGCACCATCTCCAATGCTTGCCAGGACAAGGGCAAGAACTGTGATCTCTTCGAGGGTAACTCTGATGGTAGTGAGCCAACAAAGCTGTCCAGCGGTCCTGATGGCACTTCTTGCAAGGTTGACAGCTTCGCTGAGACCTGCTAAATCGGTGTCTTGGAATTGAGCGAGTAGATTAGACTTAAATTGAACCTGCCACAAACCTACGACAGTATCTATGTCTCCTTCTATCTCCGCGAGTAAGGCATGAAAAACGTTGCTCTGGAATATTGAGGAACCGATGTGGCCTTTCGTTAAGGAGGCAAACGATGACAGAAGACTGATCAATTCAGCTGTTCTACGTAATTAGTTCCTTTGAACCAAGACACTTTCGAGCCGGTAGCGTACAATGTCCTTATACAGATTGTATGTAGCCTGTCGAGTACAAATCTCACAGCTTTCTGATGGAATTCGGATTTTCTTTCCTAATGCTTGTCTCCAAATTGTTTGCTCAAGATACCAGAGATGTTTTACAGCTTCGTAGCAAAATTTGACATGTCAGAGCCACCCGATCAATTGAGTTCTGCTCGGTGACACGGCCACTCATACCCACGGATGCATGTTCAGTCGGGAAGACTTGACTAGTGGTGTATTAGTCGGCTTCTTCCATTTACGTGACATCGAAACGATGCTGTAACCGCTCGCACTCTGATATACAGACCAATGCATGATTCTCTGCTACTGGTATGCGACCTTGGCGCTCTTAGTATGGTATCTGATTTCAAGCATTGCTCTATGGTCGCGCTGTCGTTTATACAAGTCAGAAAAGAAGCCAAGCTAACCACTGAAATATCGATGACGTTAGTGCGTCGATGCTCCTGTCTTCTGGAGCCGCCAGGCGTACTTCAGCTGGGTCGAGTCCTCATATAATCATCTCAAGCACGCTAAGCTGTTAGATTTTGGCTGACCTCGACGTTTATATCTGAGATTGAGTGATTCTGGGGATTCCCAGGCATGTCCGGACAACATCATAGCTTTTTAAGCAGGACGTTGAACCTGGGCGAACTGGGATAGAAAGTACAACAGCACAGTTATTGCTTTCTGAAACATCGTTATCAGACGTACCAGTGTCGTATTCGATTTGTAGAGCATCAACCGAAATCCAGTACATTTCTTGGAGTCCTGAAAGAACGTCAGGGAGCAAAGACTTTGTCAAGTCGGCCCACAGTTCAATAACGGTGTTTCTTTCCATAGTTCATACTCTCTTTCTTTGGGCCAACTGGTCAGGCTGCCTTAGTTTCCATGAGTTAGAAAAGAAGCCAGACCAAGCCACAAGCTCTGAGCAGCTGGTCAGTCCAGGGCAGTAGCTTGTCTTTTCTGGCGTCGAACCTCGGGAAGACGACACGGCTTTTGCTTAGGAGATGAAATATCGGAAGCCTCGACTTAAATCCAGGTTAAAGATGGAAAAACTGCTCAGTAGTTATATAGGCAGACGTACTGGTTTAGACCAGGAATTTTAAGTCGACTTCTAATATCGGAACGGGGCGAGGAAGTGTCTGAGATTACTCTAAGATGGATGAGATTAATTTATCTATTTTATTTTGGAGTTCAAACAGGTGCTCAAGTCTTCTAAATACACGCAAAGATTTCAGTTACAAGCTTGACTTGTCCTGGCAGATCGAAACCCTCTAGTCCATTATTCTAGAAGTCATCCACAGCAACTGAACTCTGAGACCAAATTAAAATTATGAACCCCAAAACTTTGCTTGTTTTAAGCTTCTGTTGACGGCGAACTATACTTGATGCTGGTATAGGAGTATGGAATGGCTCGTTCTCGGATGATCTTACCTCTTCTTTTAGGGATACTGAAGAAGTAAACTACGAAGTTCGGGTACACGACAACAATAACCCAGGGCCACAAGACAGCATAAATTGACTCAATAGCTTCGTATCCTATACTCTTCGTAACCACATTGTAACAAACGTTGATGAGACATGTGTAGAGGCGGGCCTCAAGGTCCTGAGACATAGGTCGAAGGGCAGCTCTGAACGGAGGTTTCACAGGAGAGAGAGACTACACACTCAGGGTTTTTAGGGCACGCGGAGTCTGTATTTACCAGGTGACAGAATACTTAAGATTCCCGCAATGGTGTTTATTATATGTTCCTTTATCAGACTTTAGGCCGAAAACCTTGAACGGATGGGGTGGCGTGGAGATGCAGTGACTGAATACATACCCATCAAGTAAAAGACACAAATAGCCTGATTCTCAAGTTAACCTGTGGGCAGCCATAGCTGTGTTTGTCAGGGCATGCAGGGTGCGTGACACTCCACCGGATGATCAATGATCAGGATGGATGGGTGGCAGCCCCGAGCTGGAGGATGAAGCAGATAGGAGGAGGCCAGACTGGGAGCAGCAGGTAAACTACCGCTTACGATCCTTGACAAAGAGACGGCAATTTTATACGGCATTTTTGTGTTCCTAAAGACTTCGGTTGGGGTTGATAACATGCTTACGGGTAGACTCCCTGTGACAAGGATCAAGCTGGATGAGGAAGAATCAAAGCAACACTCGTCCATACGGAACTAAACTCAGAGTCTGACAGTGTAACTAACACTTTGTCAATCATCTCCCGTCCTTGTAAGAGATGTTTGGCAATTTTGAGAACCCATTTGTACCCAGGAAGATGCACGTCTCGTCTAGCATGTAGGAACTTGACCACGAAAATTCAAACTTGGCTGAATACATGGGGGTTAAAAGGTACAGACTTGGGCGTTAATGGATAGAATTAATGCCAAGTAGGCAATTAAAAGGTTCGGAGTTTCCATAAAGAGTCATGTTATGAGATTATCACGCCGAGGTTGAACGGTACGGGAGCTGTGGGCAAGGGTGAGGATGGCTTGGACAAGGGCGAAACAACAATCACACATCACTAGAGCATATCAAAGTGTCGAGAAAGCCAAATAAACCGCTCAATGAAGAAAACTGAGTCGGGGAAACGGGCGATATCACGATGCCGAGTCTATAGGTAGATGGTACTTGCGGAGGAGGTTGATGTTTCAAGGTGGAAGGATGGAATGTCGTTGACGACGTCGAGGCTTAGCTTCATGCACGATTCGTATAGCAGACCCATGTCAGTGTGTGAGGTACAAGCGAGCGATGAGGCTCAAAAGATGAAGGCAGGCCTCGATTATCTGGGGGAATTGGACATGTTCTTGTCGTCTAACGTCAACATTCAAGATCCATTTACTCCGTAACCCTTGTCAAATCGCTATACGAATCGTGCATTAGTGTCAAGATGTATGATTGGTGCGTAGAATTATCTGGGGCTAATGTAGGAAGAGTACCTGATAATCTCATGAGGACACGGCAAAGTTGGAGGTACCCCAATTTCCATCTGCATGAATCGACTACTTTGCCTGTCAAAGCTTAGCAGTGATTGGCTTGATCCCCTGAGGGAGATTGACTCGGAAGTGTAATGTTAGTCGCCAATCCAATAGTACAACACGTTTTTTTCTCTTATTCGGGTTCTCCATCGCGAGAATCGTCTTTGCTTCCATGGATCCATGTTATGTTGCCCGTGTTGGCCACGCTACACGCCCCTCCACTAAATTTCCTTCCATTAATTTCTAATTAATATTTTTTTTCCATTTTTTCTTACTGATTCGGTTGGTTCTCTCCTGATCCTTCGGCAAGAAGATCTTGATATAGTCATCCTCTTTAGGTATACTGTATTTCTTTAATGCCCTAGTCCTCAATTTGGAGGTTACTTACCGTCACCGCTCACTCCCTCCCCGTCCCTTAGGTTGTGGTTCCCTTCCCACTCCCACCCCCTGGTAACCCGACTAGGCTATTTGTTGTCGTGGTTTTGTTTGCTTCCGAGCGACGTACCACGTCTGCATCTTTCGTCAACCAAAAAGTGCAATTGAGGCGCCCAATTGCTTCTCTTTGCATTGACAAGACCCTCTCTGTCTCTGCTTCATGCACGCACTGTGAGACAAGGACAAGCACTGTCTGTCTATCTGTCTGTCTGTGTCTGCCGTCAAAGCCTGATTCTCAATTGGGCTCGAACCGCCTGGCCTAGTCGCCTCTTTGACATATATATAAACCTTCTCTTGAACCCTCTGTTCAACATGTCGTCGAGATATTCTCTACGCCAAACACCTAGGTTTGTCTGCCTTTGTTGTGATTGCTCGCATCATACACTAACATCGCGCCTCCAGGAAGAAGGAACTCTTCGAGGGCATGGTAGAGACCCCTATTCGTCGTTCACGTTCAGCGCGCCGCCAGACTTCTCAACCCCTTTCAGACGTCGAAACCGACTCTGCTGCTGAGGCCATCCCACAGCCTACACGTCGACGAACCGCCAGATTTACAGAGGAGCTCGACGACGAGACAGACTCTGACAATATGGGTGCTGTTAACAGGGCTGCCAACGGCAAGACCAATGGTCATGTCAATGGCAATGGTAATGGTTATACCAACGGTCATGCCAATGGCAACGGAGACGCGACCAATGGCCATACCACATCCAATGGCGCTGCCCCTGTCCAGGCTGTCATGGAGAAGACCGAGGGCGTTTCCCACGATCCGCATGTCGTTGATGGCTGGAGACCTGGCCAGGACCCCAAGATTGACTACTCGGGAGAGTTCGAGTTTGGTGGCTCCTTTGGTACTGCTGCTATGATGACCCTCTTCCCCGTTCTCATGTGGTACATGTGGATTGGTGCCACCTACTATGATGGAAAGTTCCCTTACAGAACAGAGGGTCAGTCTTGGAGCGAGTTTGGCGCCCATCTTGTCAACCTCGTCTACACTGGCGCATACCCTCGTCTCCAGGTCTGGGCTTGGTACTGGTCTTATCTCATTGTTGAGGGTGCTTTCTACTGCCTCCTCCCTGGTGTTTGGGGCTACGGTAAGCCTCTTCCTCACGAGGGCGGCAAGCAGCTTCCCTACTACTGCAATGCCTACTGGAGTCTTTACACTACCCTTGCCTGCCTTGCTGGTCTGCACTTCTCTGGTCTCTGGCCTCTGTACAACGCCATCGATGAGTTTGGCCCTCTTCTGTCTGTTGCTATTCTGAGCGGCTTCCTTGTCAGCATCGTCGCCTACTTCTCTGCTCTCTGGCGCGGCAAGCAGCACCGCATGACTGGCTACCCCATCTATGACTTCTTCATGGGTGCTGAGCTGAACCCCCGTATGTTTGGCATTCTCGACTTCAAGATGTTCTTCGAGGTTCGCATGCCCTGGTACATCCTCCTCATCCTCAGTCTCGGCACCGCCGCTCGTCAGCACGAGCAGTACGGCTACGTCTCTGGTGAGGTTTGGTTCCTCGTCATGGCTCACTTCCTCTACGCCAACGCCTGCGCCAAGGGTGAGGAGCTCATCATCACCACCTGGGACATGTACTATGAGAAGTGGGGCTTCATGCTCATCTTCTGGAACCTTGCTGGTGTTCCTCTCTCTTACTGCCACTGCACCATCTACCTGGCTAACCACCACCCTGATGTCTACCGCTGGAACCGCGGTATTCTGGCTGCCATGTTCGTTGGTTACCTCTTCTGGTACTGGGTCTGGGACAGCTGCAACAGCCAAAAGAACCGCTTCCGTGCCATGGAGAAGGGCAAGCTGGTTCTGCGAAACACCTTCCCTCAGGTTCCCTGGCAAACCCTTCACAACCCCAAGACCATTGTCACTCCCCAAGGAACCATCCTTGTTGACGGTTGGTACGGCCTTGCTCGCAAGATTCACTACACTGCCGATGTATGGTTTGCTGTTTCTTGGGGTCTGATCACCGGCTTTGAGAGCCCCTTCCCCTGGTTCTACCCCGTCTTCTTCTGCTGCATGATCGCACACCGAGCCGCCCGCGACATTCACCGCTGCCGCCGCAAGTACGGCGACGCCTGGCTCGAGTATGAGCGACGCGTTCCTTACCTCTTCATTCCTGTAAGTCATCTATTCACAAGACTGGCTTTGCCAACTTGCCGCTAACATTCACTAGTACGTCATCTAAGGAAATTTTATGAAAACAACCTTTTTGGGGCTGTTGAGGTTCATTCTTGGGAGGCCAAATCTTCCCCCATTCTCGTCGCCCAACGGTCACATTTGCCGTTGGAGCTGTTCTGGTGAACAGGCAAGTGTGCAATGAGAGCATGCACCGTTGCTATATGATAAATAAAAGGGGTAATTTACGAATAAAGAGACGAAGAGACGTAATATGAGAGGAGGTTTGTAGGAAGGTTGGACACGAGTGTAATGATTGTGGAAACAATTAGACTTCCTCTGGGGGTTCTTAGACCTTGTAATTATTCTACTTGCTTGCATATATTTGCTATTATTAGTTCTATTAGTTCTTGTTTTGTCTTAACAATGTTATATTTCGACAACACGCGCAGTTAACTAAAGCAATAATGAACTGTTGTGACAACCATTCGAATAAGAAGTATTGACGTGTCAACTATCGGCGCTTGATTTGCACAAAAGGATTCCGTGTTCACAGCTCATGTAAAC
The DNA here is from genome assembly GCA_013623685.1 of Fusarium transvaalense. Classification (NCBI taxonomy): domain Eukaryota; kingdom Fungi; phylum Ascomycota; class Sordariomycetes; order Hypocreales; family Nectriaceae; genus Fusarium; species Fusarium transvaalense. The sequence continues at coordinate 32,716 of JABFFG010000342.1, forward strand.
AAAATCAGATTTAATGCGAGAAACAATTAGCAATAGCATACATTGGTTAATCGAGTTCCCTTCACCGTCTATGATGAGAAGCCACCCAGACAAAAACACGCGCATTGACAGTATTTTACAGAAACCATTCTCTCATTTCGTACCCACACCCCCTCCTCCTAATAAAAACATAACAAGAGCTCAAGTCCATTATCCCATTTCCATGCGCAAAAAGGGCAGATGCAAGGTCGAACCTGACCATGCGCCCACGTCTCCAATCCCCTACTCCGAATCCATATCCGGAACAAGAGCAGGGAAAGTTGTAACGCCATATATGATCTCATTCATTTCTGCCATGCCCCAGAACCGCTCGTGTGTTTGAGTACATTCTTGTCAAGCTGGGTTCCAAGCTGGCCGTGTCGTGTTGGTCGTTTAGCAGACAGCGTCGACGGTGGCCTTGGAGTTCATGAGCAGAGCAACGATAAGACCGTAAAGACCTGGGAACAAGTATTAGGTAAGTGGAAGCTTTCGACCAAGCGCGACAAAACATACCGAGGACTTCAGCGAAAATGAGAATCAGAATCATTCCAACGAAGAGACGAGGCTGTTGGGCAGTTCCTCGGACACCAGCATCACCGACAATACCAATGGCGAAACCGGCGGCAAGACCGGCAAGACCGACGGAAAGACCAGCACCGAACTGGATGAAGCTAGTGAACAGGGGCAAGTCCTGCTTGAGACCATCGGAGATAAGAACTGAGACGACGAGACCGTAGATACCAATGATACCGGCCATAATGACGGGAACAATGTCTATAGACGTTAGCATTGGACGGTTCCCCAACATCAATTCAAAAAAGGCCGCGTACTCTTGACGATCAGGTCGGGGCGGAGGACACCCATAGCGGCGATACCGACACCAGACTTGGCGGTACCGTAAGAGGCACCAAGGCAGGTGAAGACAATGGCGCAGGTGCAGCCCATGGCACCGAAGAAGGGCTAGATAAAGATTAGTTATATGCATTTCGATAATAAACCGATATTGTCGACCGCCTCACGATGGAGGCTAGGCGTCGCGAGGTGACGTCGACGGTACGGATGACGTGGAGGACTAACCGAGTAAACGGGGCTGCAAAGGCGCGCATGTTAGCTTCAATCATCAATGCTAATGTTATGCGAGGCCGTTTCGACGAGTTTTCGCGTTGAACGATGATGCCTGAAGCTCCTTGTGATGCAGAGGGAGCTTGATGATGATGGGGGCAAGGAGGCGCGCAAGCACATACCAAAGTTCGCTGACCATCTTGACTGTTGTTACGCGAAAACGAAGTAGATATCAATCGAAATAGTTCGGATTAAAGGAGACGTAGTGTGCGTGAGAATGACGGACGAGCTGAATTATCGGGAGATGAAGTCGTTGGATAACGGGCCGGTTGCTTGAGACGAAGATGTCGAGGTAAGGTGTGCTTGTTAAGGTCTCATTCCAGGTTGGCGTCTGGTTGGCGGCAAGTTTTGCTGTACTGTGGTAGGAGAGCACGGGGGAGCATTACATAAGACGCCACGGGGCTCTCAGTGTTTCGGATTAAAGACGGACCAGACACGCTAGTCGACTACTGTACTATAGTTGACAAGGGTGAGTGCGGTTGGGAGGTGGACCCCATTGGATGCTCAGGTGGTTAACAGAAAAGTTGGCCTAAAGCTTAGGATGACAGAAATAGACGGCCTAAGAGCCTCATCTAAACATCATAAACTGCCTAATTAATTTAGTCTATTAGGCTATCGGCGGCCAATTCTTCTGATGCTCTGGGGATTGCTGTAAGACTCGTGTGGGGATATACAAGACTTCTTAAACGATAAGATCATCAATAACAAAGATACAAACATCTCAGCCGGATTTAAGCAGAAGGATAATTATCTCTAAAAGTGGCGTACTTTAAGCTACTTTTTACCTGCCTTCTGTTTTATATATTCTCATGTACCTATAGTGCAAGATAAAATATGATCCCCCATCTGTCCCCACTGCCGGGGGCAAGGACGTAGGGAACATCATCAATTCGAAGCCAGAAGTGTTGTACTAGGTACTCACTCCTTCCGCTTTGATTCTCGTTACAAATACAACTTGAACAGTTTCTTGCACAGTAATTTCCATGTCTATTGCCATATCCATGTCAAGTGACACTCTACACTATTTTCTGGACCTGACTCTTCAACGACAAACGGATGAGGAGCAAGCAAGACCCTTCATTAGACCTCATCTCCCACGACTGCCTCCTGTCGTAGCTGCCGGGCAGAAATTGGATCGATAACATCTTCTGGCAAACCTAAGTGGTAGGTGGCATCACCGGTTTGTTTGACGACTGCTTGTAACTGCTCGTGTTCGATTCGGAGGATGAAATCTGGGTCGACATTCTTCCAGGATTCTACCACTGTGTGATTCAGCTCAAAATGCCATGTTCCGCGCATCGCCAGAGTAGCTTGATGGCTTGATCTGTCCCTTTGATAGATCACCGCACACGCCTCTCCTCGCTTACTGTTCCAAAGTACTAATCGTTCGAGCTGCTTCATCTCTTGTGGGAACAAACTCGCGTAGCTCAAGAAAGAAGAAATTACACAACTTTGGGATTCCCTTTTGAGGATGGACGCCGTGAGTGTGAGTGATCGTAATTTGTAGCAGCGATGAGTTGACTGCAAAGATTTCAAAAATTGTCGGGCATCGACCATGAAGGAGATTGAGAGATATTTGAGATCACAACTCCTCAAGACCAGGGCTCTGACCAGCTCGGGACCTGCCGGCATGTTATCATCTTCAATTGGCCAGGGCCACGGATCGCGGTGCGCTGCCGACACAAGCTCAGGATTGGGACTCTCAAAGATCGAGAGCGTTGCGACGTGACTGGGGAGAGCATCTTGAATCACGGATGCAAACTCTGCAAATAAACGATTAGGTCATCGATCAAACAGTTGGTACCTCAACTCAACTTACCCCTATCACACACAATCCTGCAGGGGCGGAAGCAATGGCGCCATGGCTCGTAGACCATAGATCGTAGCAGAGGAAGTTTCTTTAGCAACAGCCCCAGAACTGGTGGCATGATCTGCCGCCGACATTCTCGACGTATGATGAGCCGCGTCACTGCGTGGACCTCCGGGAAGCCCTCCGTGCGAATGGAATATATCGGGCTGAAGATGCGTGATACAGCTTGTACAGAGGGACTCTTCACCTGCCGGCCATCAATCCAGCCGTGTTTTGGGTCATGCCGTCCAGTGGGAGCCTCTTGCTGCCGCTGCTCAGATTCTCCATCGGTTTGGGCGTCTAGTCCAATGCAATAATTCTTGAACCAATGCTCCGAGTCGCTAGGTGAGAAGGTGTTTAGCTCCAACACCAAGTGGTCTGTCGGTTTCCAAGCACTTAAGAGAGTAAACAGTTTCAGTATCGCAGTTCCGAAGATAGAGCTATGCTGCGAGATACGCGAATCTGATTCAAACCTCCGAGATAAGTGCCATGAGTATCGTGGTAGCTCAATATTCAGCCGAATCTGACGAACAAGGCCCGCAGTTCGAGTGGTCATATGGCCAAGTTGTTCTAGGCATGGTACCTGTAATTCTAGTCGGCAGAAATTCCGTGGCTCAATGAATGCCTTCCATTCTGAGCAGACAGCCGCGCAAGAGCCGTGACCCTCCTGGCGGGAGACTACCTCTAGTATTAGTAGCCGGATCTCTGGCGGCAACAAAGCCCAAGAGGAGCCTGACATCGTTGTTAGCGTTCTTTATGATCTGCTCCAGTATTTGTGCCAGAGGCAAAAGAAACCCTCATCACATCGTCGAGGGAGGCTACGTGTTTTAAAGAGAGAGAAAAGAGAGTTTATAAGGGTGACTCATGATAGAGTTCAGTTATTGCTGGGTTGACAGCCAGACAGCTACTCTACCACAGCATATGTGTTCTTGTTGGGAAATTTACTTCTTGGAATAAGAGTATAATTTTTTCTCTCTTTAAGTCTTCTTTTTTATATTTTCTTCACTTTTATTACGCAAAGGGGGACCAGGGATCAATTGACTGACTCTTGGTACGTTGGACGATTCTTGTCTTTTTGATGGGTCGACTGACGGACGAGTAGTTGCGAAGGTCGATTGACAAGTGGCTTGTTATATCGAATTGGTCGAGGGCTAAAGGAGGAAGAAGCAGCTGCTTTATGCGCAATTGAATAACTGCTATATGACAGCGCACGTATTCATTATAAGGTTCAATTGTGACCCAATAAATCTGATTCTATTAAGTTGTAATCTGCCTAAAAGGGTCTTTTCTTTTATTAATAATTTTGAGTTATGGGAAAGCTTGGGCATTTTTGTTAAAAGTCAAGGTTATCTTTACTTTTATTACTTGTTACTGTAAATTAATTACTCAAGGTTTTTAATACCTTGGATATTATAAACTAACGCTATATAAAAATCTATTTAAGTACCTAGGCTTGAACTCTGTATCCATATTAACAGCTGTATAAGTCTGAATGTAAAGACTTAGTTGTAAGTATAAACAGTACCTAGGTAATAGTTAGATCTAGTTCCTGGATGGTGGATCGGTAAGTTGGTGGATCTTGATTACACAGCCTCGCATGCTCAAGCCACACGAGGCTCGCCGCCACATATGAAATTTTCCGCCTCGGCGCATATACCTCTGACTTTTTTTTTTTTTCTCCCTCTCTTCCTTCTCTCTTGACTCTGTCGATACATCGCCAACCACGTTCCATCTCCAGCATTCATCTTAGTCCTCAGGGCGAGCCAACGCAAGGAACCCTGAATTACCATCTTGTATGTTTCGATACAGCTACACCCGGTCTACCAATCTCGGGCCGCTACGTCCAGCATCAGCTACTGACCGCCCGCTACCAGAACCTTTCCTAAACACAAACCTCGGTTTCAATCTTCGCTATGTCTGAAAGTGCTGGTATGATCTGCCCTCTTGTAACACCATAATCTGCTATGTGCTAACCTGCGTGACAGCCTGGCCCCTTGCCGATCAGAAGCTCGAGCAGGAGCTTCTCGATCTTGTTCAGTCTTCTCAGCGTAAGTTCTTTCCGAGCTGATCAGTTGGAGAGGTTGTCGCTAATGCTTTGTTATACAGATGCTCGTCAGCTGAAGAAGGGTGCCGTAAGTGTTGCCCCATTTGCAACTTTTTCTCGACCTTGACTAATAATGATGCAGAACGAGGCCACCAAGACCCTGAACCGTGGTGTTTCTGAGCTTGTCATTCTCGCTGCCGACACTCAGCCTCTCGCCATTCTCCTCCATCTCCCTCTTCTTTGCGAGGACAAGAACGGTAAGCGTGATTGTTCAACGAGGACGTTTGCTCTTTGCTAACTTCTACCCCCCAGTTCCCTACGTTTACGTCAGCAGCAAGATGCACCTCGGCCGTGCCTGTGGTGTCAGCCGTGCTGTTATTGCTGCCAGCATCACCAGCAACGACGCCAGCGAGCTTGCCGGCCAGATCCGAGCTATGCGCGACAAGGTTGAGCGCCTCGCCATCTAAGATACCCAACGAGACGAGGAGGAAAGCAAAAGATGGAAACTTTTTCGTCTGTGGGCAGTCAGCTCTACAAGGCTGTTTGTTGCCGCTTAGATCTGTTGCCGGGCTTTAGTGATTCGGGTTCAGTCATCTGTTGCAATAATTGGTGTATGAAATTGGGGCCTTCTGGGTAAATAGTAATATCATCAACTGTCTTGACGAAAGCTAAATACGAAAACGAGCCAAAGTGGATATGTTTAACTATTTTCTAATGCGAATGCGGTGTCGGCGGCTTTTTGGCGCTATATAGTGGTTACAGTACCGTACTGCCAAGTTATGACGTCTCCACTGCCAAAAATCGATTAAGCTGATGCGGTCATATCGGATTTCTGTTAAGTGAACTGCAGCTTGCCCTGGCTCTTTCTTCAGCTGGTTTGTAACTCAACTTTGCATCTCTCGTTGTTGCTTGATCGTCATTCTCTTTGCTATCGCTCCCCTGTCGTTGCTTCTGAGTGCTCATTCATTATCGCCAACAAAAAGTTGCGTGCCCCGCACAATGCCAGCCATCGCTCGCAAGCTCCTCATCTGCGCAGCGATAGATGGACTTGTAATACAGCCTCTTTCTTCCAAGGGTCAACGACCTTTCCAACCAGTTCGGATTAAATATGGCGACGCGTCAATTTCTCGTGTCCCGCGCGAACAGGTGTCAGATGATTCAAAATCAGGCTCGTCTTTTGAAGCTTTTGGAGTGATCGGTACGAGATCTTGTGGCCCCATGCTTACTAGCCGGTCCTATGTCATGTAAGATCAAGACTAATTGATATTGTTACCCCAGGCCTCATCACTGTATCCAAGTTAAGCTATCTTGTTACTATCACCCGGCGCCAGCAGGTCGCACAGATTTGTGGCCATCCCATCTACGTCGTTACCGAAGTCGCTGTCACACCATGTACATCGAAAACAGGCGCTGAGGAGGCCATAAGGAGAACCTCAGACCACCTGTCACGCCAAGCAAGAGATTCGGGTAACGAGAGCGATAGTAGTGAAGAAGAGATCGAGTTTCCTTCCAGAGCGTCAGACGAAGTGGAGGATGCTATCATCGATGACGACGATGTAAGGCCGGGTTCTGCTAGAAGTCGCGTAGCTGAAGATGTAATCCGCAGAAGAGGCAGCTATGGTCGATTTGCACAACGTTGGTTCAGCCGAAGTGGTTGGACTTTAGACCAGAAGAGAAACATGGGACTGAGCAATGCCCCAAAGGTGCCAGAAACAGCTTCTACTGCAACTGAGTCGTCCTCAGACGAGACACAAGAGGGTCTTGGCAAAGTTGCTCCCAGTGAGCCCGAGTTGTTGCCAAAGCTGTTGCGAACTGCCCAGGTTCTCTTTGGCTCATCTCGAAGTTTCTATTTCTCTTATGACTTTGACCTCACTCGTTCTCTCGATGAAAGATCAGTGCCTCAAAATACCGAGACCCCTTTACACAACCAAGTCGACGAGGTCTTCTTTTGGAACCGCCATCTCCTACAGCCATTCACATCTAGTGGACAAGATTGTCTAGCATTACCTTTGATGCAGGGTTTCGTAGGACAGAAGACGTTTGTCGTTGATAACCAGCCTCCACAAAGCGACGATAAAGGAAAGGATTCTGTTGAGCTTTCTGATCTTTCACCTTCAAAAGAGCACGCAGATTTTCCGGGACTTGGAAGCTCTAGAGCATCGATTGATCTTCGTTCTTCGGAGAGAAAATATCTTATAACAGTGATTTCGCGCCGCTCTACGAAAAGAGCTGGTCTACGATATTTGCGCCGAGGTATCGACCAGGATGGTTTCGTTGCGAATATGGTAGAGACTGAACAGCTTCTCTCTACGCCTACGTGGGACCCGTCATCAAATGTCTACTCCTTCTTGCAAGTCAGGGGTAGTATTCCTCTTTTCTTTACACAGTCCCCATATGCTTTCAAGCCAACGCCTATACAACAGCACTCTGAGGAGGCCAACCAAGCTGCGTGCCGTAGGCATTTCGAAAGTCTGTCTAGGAACTATGGCCAACTTCAAATAATCAACCTAGTGGAAAAGCATGGGGTTGAATCTATTATTGGTTCTGCATACGAGAAAGCAGTAGAAGAAGTCAATAAGGAGGCGAGCCAAGATAACAAGATACCCTTTGAGTGGTTTGACTTTCACGCGGCTTGCAAAGGCATGAAATTTGAAAACGTCAGCCTCCTGTTGGATCAACTTAGAGACAAGATTGAGAGCTTTGGCAGCACTGTGCAAAGAGACGGTAAACAGCTGACCCGGCAGAAAGGCGTTTTCCGAACCAACTGCATGGACTGCCTCGATCGAACCAACGTCTGTCAGAGCTCGTTCGCAAAGCACATGCTTGAAGTTCAGCTCAAGGAGGAAGGATTTGACATGAGTGCACAGACCGACCAGGTGACGGCTTGGTTCAACACTCTTTGGGCAGATAATGGCGATGCAGTGTCGAAACAGTATGCGTCAACAGCGGCGATGAAGGGTGACTATACAAGAACGCGAAAGAGGGACTATCGTGGGGCTTTGAACGATCTGGGTCTCGGACTTGCTCGATATTACAGCGGGTATGTTGATCAACCACAAACTCTTGGTTTTTTGATCTCTTACTAACCAAAACAGCATGGTCAATGACTACTTCAGCCAAGCAGCCATCGATTTCCTCCTCGGCAACGTAACGGCGAAGATTTTTGAAGAGTTTGAAAGCGATATGATGACAAAGGACCCAGCAGTATCTATCACCAAGATGAGGGAACTGGCCGTTGAACTGTGTCAGAAGCGAGTAATAGCCGACGAGAAGGAAGAGTTCCATGGCGGGTGGGTGCTCCTGAGCCCAACCACACCCGACGTCATTAGGTCTTGGCCTCTGGAAGAGGTTGTTCTCTTGTTGACAGACGCGGCTCTCTATTCATGTCGTTTTGACTGGAAGTCCGACAAGGTGTCCTCCTTCGAGCGTGTTGAGCTCGACAGTATTACAAGTATCAAGTACGGCACTTATATCACCTCGACAATCTCGCTTTCCCACATCGACGAGGTCAAGAATGCCGGTTTCGTGGTGACGTATAGTCCCGGAAAGAGTGATATTCGTCGCACCAATACACGAACCCTGTCAAGCCATGGTGCAGTAGCAGGAAAGGATAGCCCAGCCGAACAAAAGGATGCAAGTATACCGGCCAGTCTGGCCAACTTACTCACAAGCAAAACCTCATCAGCGTCACCGCCAAGCGTTCGCCGTCTTGTCTTTAAGGCAACCAATGCAGACTCGTCTGTCGCTGTTTTGGGTGATGATGGCCCGAAGCAAACAGAAACCCAACAGGTGTCCACAATATGTGGTGAGATTGAACGTTTGGCACTTGAAAGACAATCAGGACAACCAGAAGAGGAGCACAAAACTCTCGTAGAGACGGGTCCTATCATTTCTCTTGAGGAGGCGAAGAAGAACACGGGGTTACTGGAGCAGCTGGGACACTCGCTCAAGAAGATGGTATGGGCTTGATTGACCTCATCGTCCAAGAAACGGCGTAAGCAATCGGCGAATACGTAATAACGGCATAGATAATACAAGACATGATACCAATGTATTGCTCGAAATGATATTTTTGATTATATTGGTTTTTGCAGGCGGTACAAGTGCATCTGGTAACGCATATTTTCCAAGGCTATTGGATAGGATAAATCTTCTGGGAGACGAAACCAGATCGAGTCGTCCGACTGCAGCTTCTCCCACGAGTGTCCAGGAGTGTCGGTTTCGAGAAGAGTGTGGTCCAGCAGCCATTGCATAGGGTATTTCTTCTTTTCTTTACCCAGCGCTGCTTCGGAGTAGCTGCCAGGACTGTCCACCACAAGGACCAGGCTGTCCGGAGCAAGGACTTGCCCCAGGTTCTTGAGGAATTTAGTCGTCTTCCCGATGCCTGCCGTCGTGTACAGTTCATTGAGCGTGAAGAGCAGGGTCAGGAGGATAGGTGTCTTGCCATCGGCGCACTGAGCTGAAAGAGAATCAACGTCGAGGTCTAGAACATCTTTCTGGACAAAGGTGAGGGAGAGCTGATCTTTTTCTAGCATAGGACGGTTGGCTGCTTGGCGAGCTGCGGAAGCATACTTTGAGATTGGTGGCGGGTTGATAGTACTTGATTCCAGGAGAGATACGACCTGTGCCCATGGACCTGAATCGAGGAGCGTCAGGTGGCCGTCTGTAGAAGTGGTCTGGAGGAAGGAAGCAAAAGCAATGTGCTCGGCCGCACAACCACCGACGGACAGCATATGTAGAGAGGCATGCCTTGAAGGAGAAGTGCTGTTAAGCTTAAGATCTTTGATAGATTCTATTCCAGCAGCGGCATCCTGTTCTGACTTGTCGTTTTCGTCACTAGTTGTCTCGCTATGAGTCTGGCCAAGGTCAGACTTCTCGCGTGGTGTCTCCTTATCAGGAATCAAGATCCTATCAAGGTGATCCTTGATGCTGAGCAGTACCGTAGCATAGCAGAGTGCTCGTGTGGGGCTCCATCGAGCAGCATAGGCTTCAAGATAATCCTCTCTTCCAAAGGCGGTAGCGAATTCCCTGTTAAACAAAGCCTGTTTTATCTCCTGGAGCAGCCTTGTGAAGTCATCGGAAGTGAGTGTCTTGTTGAAAGCGTTGGAGAAGATATCTAGAAGACGCTGCTGCTCCTCTTCGCTTTGGAGAGCTGGTGAAGAGGCTTCTAGCGGGGCATTTGACTTTTTGCTGCTCTGCTTCGATGAGGAAGCGGCCTTCTTGGGAGGGCCAGTCTTCTTGACCATTTGTTTCTACCTATTCTGAGATCCCTGGATTTTTAGTTCATTGGCTGTATTCTATTGGTGAGTAAATAAACTTGAGGTTGTCGTAGGCAACGTCAGAACGGTTGTTGGTTAATTTGATACTGGGGCGGAAATCTCGGACATATTTGACCGATGAAATCGAAAACCCCCCACTTCGATCGAAGGCTGCCCTAGACAGTGAGTGGTGAGTGATGTAGTGAGCTGGCGGTTCTTCGGTGAGAGACAGCAAAACCAACGGTGAGTGTAGGTGAGATAGCAATTCATCACGATCCATACCGATATATAATATTAGCAATCAATCTCGTGAACATTATCACATCACATTTTGATTCTTATCAAAAGTATGTCACGACTGTCGGGCGGCCGCGAAACTTTTAGCTTGGGAGAGTGGAAGTTGAAGCTCTTACATAGAAATATCATATCATTCATCAGCAGTTACGGCATCATTGATAAACATTGACATAGTTTATCCTTTACCGCGTTGGGAAGAAAAGTGCTGCATTGCATGTAACTTGGGTACCACACCTTAAACTCTTGGCTGCCAGAAGCTGGCCTCGTCTTGTCTCTTTTCCTTACTACAGTACAGGACCGGTATCGCTCCCCATCAAATTTCAAGCTCCGGCCTCGAACATGATAAAGTCGTTAGCTTACTCAACCAGTTGCGGATGTGACACTGGAATACCATTAGCCGCACCTCTGGCAGAGGCCGAATCGTACACGGCATTGTATCCGACTCAATAGGAACAGTCGGACTTGGGCGACTGCTGCCCCTCTTGTCTCTTTGAAACCCCTCGTGGGGGGGTTTTCAATGCTTTGGTTAGGCGTACCAATTCAAAACTCGTTGGTTTCTAGATGGCCCATTGAAAGCTACATTTTTGCCTATTTCAGCGTTTGATTGCCGGTTAATTTAACCAGTAGGCGACACTCAGCCGCAGCTTTGGGAATGAGGGAAATAAAGTACGGTAGTCATCTGGCTAATAAGCGCGTTTAGTAATATCTGGCTGGTGTTGACATCCATCCATCCATACTTGGACAACCTCCCTCTAAGAAAAATTTCATTTTCGAGGCCAAGAATCGCCAGCAAAGCATCCAACTACTAACCTATGCACGGTTCACATGCTGGATAGTCCGAGTAGAGAGAGTAGAATAGAAACCCAAGTAATGCAATGCAATGACGAAGTGGCCACTCGACGTCACAGCAGCGAGAATTTGTTGCAAGCAAGTGCCGCCCTTATGGAGATCCATGGGTATTCATGCTGGTTAAAGAGGGTCCGTCGCCTCGGGCGAGTCCTGTAAATGTGCCACTCTGAAAGGTGAGACAAGACCAAAGAGGACCCTGAACCTAGTAGTAACCAGATCAATGGGTCTAGGTATCTCGTGCACGCGTTGAATCTCTAGCCTATGAGTGGGCTTGCGAGAGGGATAATTTTACTCAGCCAAGTTAATTCTATTAACAAGCAAGCCTCAATTAGATAACAGCTGCCATGAGAAGGACAACAGTACTGTACCTAGTAGGTGAGGAGGGGCACCCTACCCTGTTACCCTGGGTTGGCGTCACTGATGGTACCCCCCATCTATTCTGATTCTCTCCCCCACCGGGAGCTCCACTCGGCGTGTCGCCGGCCAGATTTGACCTCGTTCGGCGGCGACGGCGGCGGCGGATGAGGGGCATGTATGTATAGAGAGGATCTGAGTTTGAGGGAGAAGCTGTCGTGTCGGTCTACCCTTTTGAGAGTGGCTGGTTGATACAGTACTGTACTCTAATTAGTAGCAGTAGCATTGGGATCCGATCCAGGTACTGTACCTGCTGCTATGGATGGAAGCTATCCATAGTATAGGTACTTCTTTGAGACCCAATGGCCTGGAGACATGATGAGACCTTGGACATCAACATCAGCATCAACATCAACAGCTTCACGCGCCCCCAAACAATGCATTGGGGGATACGTTGATCAAATGAGAGTCCAATTCACTCCCTACTATGTAATCGCAAACAAAATATCATCGAGTCAAGTTGAATAGCAACGGGATATCACCCGGCCGAATTATTCTACAAGACTGGGAAAACTGGAGACCACTAACATTTCATGACACTACCGTACCTGTACCCCTCCACCCTTGAGCTGTAGCCTGTAGAGCGTGGTAGGTAGACGTCAGACATGCTCCGTTTTATCTTTCCGTCATTCTACCTTCACCTAAGTACCTTCCACTCCCTTCTCCTTCCTCTTTTTTCTCTCCTCTTTCTCCTCCTTCTTCTTTTCTTCTTTTCTTCTTCATATATCCAAATACTCATAAATCAGTCAAAATGGGTTACGGCGAGATCGATCAGAAGGCTATCAACACCATCCGTGTCCTCGCGGTAAGCTCAACACCCCTCTCTTGCTATGCTCTGCTCTGCTCTCCTCTACTCTCTTTCCCCCCTCAAGCTCACTGAATTGGTTTTTACCCCGCCACGACTGCCCCGCCATTTCTTACCATGAGGAATGAGCGACAAGCAACGTGATGAGAGTATTAATCGCAGAGAAGATTATGGTCTGGTCTTCTGGTAGCTTGGGGTTTATTTGAGTTGTTCGCTTTTGAATCCGACAGCTCCGCGAGACATTGAGAATGAATCACAAGAAGGAACCATGAGAACTAACGAGCTCAACAGGCCGATGCGACCGCTCACAGCAACTCGGGACACCCTGGTGCTCCCATGTGAGTTCACCCAAACATGCGTCTACACGATGCGAATACAGACTGACATTTCCATCATAGGGGAATGGCCCCAGTTGCCCACGTCCTGTTCAACAAGTTCATGAACTTCAACCCCAAGAACCCCGACTGGTTGAACCGTGACCGTTTCGTTCTCTCGTAAGTTAACTGAAACAATTTGACTGCGCCCATTCACTGACCATTTTGCGCTTTAGCAACGGACACGGCTGCATGCTTCAGTATGCTCTCCTCCACCTCTTCGGTTACGACCTCAGCATCGATGACCTGAAGGCTTTCCGAGTATGTCGTCTCAATCTCGTGTTTTCGCCTATGTGCTAACAAATCTCACAGTCTGTTGACAGCCGCACTCCCGGTCACCCCGAGGCTCACGACACCCCCGGAGTTGAGGTCACCACTGGTCCTCTTGGCCAGGGTATCTCCAACGCTGTCGGTCTGGCTATTGCCCAGGCCCACACCGGCGCCGTCTTCAACAAGGACGGTTTCGAGCTTGTCAACAACTACACTTACTCTTTCCTCGGCGATGGTTGCTTGATGGAGGGTGTCTCCAGCGAGGCTTGCTCTCTGGCTGGTCACCTCCAGCTCGGCAACCTCATTGCCATCTGGGACGACAACCAGATCACCATTGATGGTGACACCGCTGTTGCCTTCACCGAGGACGTTCCCAAGCGATACGAGGCTTACGGCTGGCACGTCGTCAAGGTCGAGGATGGTGACCACGACCTTGCTGCCATCGAGGCTGCCATCAAGGAGGCCAAGTCCGTCACTGACAAGCCCTCTCTCATTCAGCTCAAGACCACCATTGGTTACGGCTCTACCAACCAGGGCACCCACGGTGTCCATGGTTCTCCTCTCAAGGCTGACGACATCAAGCAGCTCAAGGAGAAGTGGGGCTTCAACCCCGAGGAGAGCTTCGCTGTTCCTCAGGAGGTCTACGACTACTACGGCAAGCGATCCTCCGAGGGCGCTGCCCGTGAGCAGGAGTGGAACCAGCTCCTTGCCAAGTACAAGGAGCAGTACCCCAAGGAGCACGCCGACCTCATCCGCCGACTGAGCGGCGAGCTTCCCGAGGGCTGGGAGAAGAGCCTCCCCGTCTACAGCCCCTCCGACCCCGCCATCGCCTCGCGAAAGCTGTCCGAGACCGTCCTCAGCAAGGTCGAGAGCGTCATTCCCGAGCTCTTCGGTGGTTCCGCCGATTTGACTGGCTCCAACCTGACCCGATGGAAGGAGGCTGTCGACTTTCAGCCCAAGTCCACTGGTCTTGGTGACTACTCTGGCCGATACGTCCGATACGGTGTCCGTGAGCACGGTATGGGTGCTATCCTCAACGGTCTGGCTGCCTACGGTACCATCCTCCCCTACTCTGGTACCTTCTTGAACTTCGTTTCTTACGCTGCCGGATCCGTTCGTCTGTCTGCTCTTTCGCGCGTCCGCACCATCTGGGTCGCCACTCACGACTCCATCGGTCTCGGTGAGGATGGTCCTACTCACCAGCCTATTGAGACTCTTGCTCACTTCCGCGCTCTCCCCAACACCATGGTCTGGCGACCTGCTGACGGTAACGAGACCAGCGGTGCTTACTACGTCTGCTTGACTGCCAAGCACACCCCTAGCATCATTGCTCTGTCTCGTCAGAACCTTCCCCAGCTCGAGGGCTCTACCATCGAGAAGGCCGCCAAGGGTGGTTACGTCCTGCACGAGGTTGAGGGTGCCGACATCACCCTGGTTGCTACCGGTTCTGAGGTTTCCATTGCCGTCGACGCCGCCAAGTACCTCCAGGAGCAGAAGAACATCAAGGCTCGCATTGTCTCCATGCCCTGCTTCGAAGCTTTCGACCTCCAGGACAAGGAGTACCGCCTGTCTGTCCTTCCCGACGGTGTCCCCTCTCTGTCCATTGAGGTCATGAGCACCATGGGCTGGGAGCGCTACACCCACGAGCAGTTCGGTATCAACCGATTCGGTGCTTCTGGTGCCTACAAGGACGTCTACAAGGTAAGTTCCTTTGCGGTTCATCTAGTCCCAACTGAACATGTTACTGACCCCCACTATAGAAGTTCGAGTTCACCCCCGAGGGTATCGCCAAGCGTGCCGTTGCCACCATCGACTTCTGGAAGGATGTTCCTAACGTCCGATCTCCCATCAACCGCGCCTTCCAGCAGATCATCTAGATCTAATATAATAACGAGTAAAAAGAAACGAAGGAAAAGAGTAAAAACACCGGTACAAAACAAGACCGGACAGAATGATTATGACGACGGGCTTTGGAGCAAGGTTTTGTGGATTTCGAGCAACTTAGACGTACTACGAGATGAAATTAAATCTTTTAGAACAAAGAACTGTTATGCTGTGCCTTGCCGTGGTAGCTGTCTGCCACACGATTCTATGATCTATATAGCCGTGGTAGGGTTGAATGACTTGAACTCATGCCACCGATCATCATGCCGATATATATATGCGCCCAACGTGCCTCGGTTGTAGAAACTTGAATTTCTCATGAACCCAGATGCTAGTGATTTCTTTTTTGGACTCATGTCGCATCTCATCTTACAACTTGTCGCATTATAGATGGTGCACAAATGACGAAAAACACCAAAGCTTTTATCCCAGTTTCCTCATGTACTTCATGTCGTTTTTGCGTATTCCCCTCGTGGTATCGCTTCGTATTACATCGCTTCGTAAACGTAGTTCGTCATGTCATGAAAACGACAAGCATTGCTCGGATGTTAAATGTCTTCTTCGCCTGATCACTCTGGTCCATTCTCGTTGGCGCGCTCCTGACTGCTTTCAGCAGCCCACTCCTTTTGAATATCTCTTCCCACGCGTTCCAGTCTTGCGGATGCGCGGCGGGCCTCTCTGGCTTCGTCTGCGGAACCTGCCACGACTACGCCTACGAGCGGCGGGGCCGCATCTTCGGAGCGCGGATCGCTGTGGGACGTCGGCGCTGGTTCAGACCGAGGTGCCTTTTGGTCAGCGCCGTGACTTGAGCCAGGCGCCGATCCCGGACGGCTGGAAGTGGCCGCCGCAGCATTGTTGGTGGTTGTGTCGACAGCGTCGCGAGGATCAAGGTATGAGTGCAGCACAACAGGACCGCGGTCTGGGTACTCGACCATGAGGCGCTGAGGACGGCCAAGGCCAAGTTTTTGAGCGGCGGTCTGCGAGGACAGTGCGCTGGAAGTGAGGGCTGTTAGGGATTCGAGATGCGATTGCGACGAGGCTGATGTGATGAGCGGGGTGAGGGTGCTGTCGGAGAGGTGGAGGGAGAGGGTGGGGTGTTGCGATGGGAGGCTGGCCATGATGAAGATGGCAAAAGCCCCAGGATGGCTATGCTGTCCTTGAGATTGGAAGATATGCCAGAGCTGAAGAGTTTTTGTGCGACAGGAGATTCTGGCGCACTTTGGGGGAAAAAACGAAATATTATGGCGAGGTTGAGTGGAGGAGGGGGCCTGATAATTAGGTCATGGACGGATATGGATGGATGGATGATCTGGTGTTGGAGAGAAACAACCGCCCAAACTGAACCGGCAGGGTAGCTTTTTGGCGCCCTCGCTTGGGGCTTGGCTAGCAGCAGGGTAGTAGGTTGGACCCCGCTGAAAGCCGGCCTCTGTCATTCCCTTTTTGCCCTATGCTGTGTTCCAATGTTGCAATCCAGGATGGGTTCCACCAGACGATAAACCCAGAGTAGGTTGCTGGGTATGAAGAGGGGAAGCTATTAGGATATCCATGATAAGACATCCAATCTGTTCAATGCATCAATGGTTATCTTGAGATAGACGCAAGCAATCAGGGCTTTACAGTTCTTCGGCAACATACATGCCCGTCGAGAGCGTTATCGACGAAGAGCAAGCTATTAATAAAAATAAAAGATTTAATGGATATCAGCAGCTTAAGAAGGGGCTCGACGGACGTGCATTGAGACTTCCATGCCATTCCCCCGCCTTTACTTTCCCCACTGACAGCGATAGTGAATTTAATAACCTAGCCAACTTAACGGCCGAGACCATGAAGCTCTAGCGGTTGAGCCGCCGTTTTCCACCAGCTCTTTCTTCAGTACCTAGACCAGATCCAGATAGGTGTTAGGTAGTAGCTGCTAAATTCCATTGGAAGCTAGGTATGTTAGGGTTTGCGGGGAGAAGATAGCGGGAATTTCCAATTGCGATTGCGCCTTTGTTCGTTCTACAGTATTCATTGAATAAGAAGTTGCGGTCTATTTTGGGCTTCTCGATTGCCTTTTCTCCTCTCTTCTCCCCTAGACTGATACCCGAGTACCTACCTTAGAGGGGCGATGGTGTCAGGAGATTTGCAATTGGTACAGTAAAAGGCTGGATGAATCGTGGGGTACAGGATTGATTACCGGGATATTCGACAACGGTTTGCTTGGCTACAGTATCTAGTATGGATTTCGATGAGCTTCGAAGAGGGGGACCCTTGTGGGTTATTAAGAAAACAACATATGCCTCACTTACGTGATTGAAATCCTATCTTTCGTGATTGAACTGTTATCGACATAGATATCGTGATAAGGTGTGGACATTCTTGTGGGTTTTGCTGATGGTTGACTAACACCAGACCTTGAATGACTTACATCCAGTCTTAAGCGGTCAACAAGATGGCATGCACCAGGGATAATCAGCCGTTGAGATGAGGAGTATTATTTTTAGAATGACATGACACGAGTCCCCTCATCCAAGAGACCAAGTCGGTTTGTGAATATTGAATATATTATTCTCCAGCACTTCTTGATACTACACTTGGTTGTTTGACTCTACAGGCGATCCTCCTTCGTGAGGCCACGATAGATATTGTTTCAAAGCCTAGAGTAGACCCAGAAACTTGGAAAAATGTTGAGATATTTGAGCCATAGCTCCATGGGTTGGGAGAAACCCAAGAGTGTACTTCTACTGAGGGGTGGTGACTCGATGATGCTATATCCTCAGCTTTGTAGTCCCATGAGAATCATTGGGAATCGTAAGTTCTTGGATGTAGCAACGTAACAATGGGACCATCGTTTGTTAAAGAGCCGTTCACTTCCTGTCAATCTTGAGGCTCTTTCTGACCCAGATGTGCCATGTTAAACATACAATGTTGTCCTATGATCTAGGAACTCGGCTCGATCGCCTTCAAATTTGATTCCATTCGTGAGACTAAGACACAGGCCTTGTATGGCATACAGAGCACAACTCCAAGATCTACTCGGCAGCCTAGGGATTTCCGACAGTGATTTCCGGTGTAAATCACTTGCGCTGCGAGCAACCAATCTTCCCCAGAGCCCATAGACTGAATAGACAGAAAATCTGGGAACGACTTTCCTGCTTACCTACTGCTTGACGAGAGACACCATGGAATACTATTTGATAATGGCCACTTACGGCAGGAACTTCCACTTTTAGTTGGCCCTTATGGGATGTACGCTTTATATCGGATAGATCCTCAGGTACTGACTAGTACTACAGGAAGCAGCGTGCTCATGGAGTCATATCTGCTATGTAGCACTAGAAAGTCAGCATACAAGTACCCAGGTAGGTGCATATAGGCCATAGGCAGCTTCCTGCTTCCTATCTTGTTGTTAGAGACTGCAAATTTGAGTTAAGGATATCATGGTAACAAGAAAGTTATGGTTGATCACGGTATCATGATAATACATAGGTGTCTGGAGATATATCCACCTACCCTAAGCATGACATTCAAGTCTAAACTTGCTTCTGCTTTACATGCCATCTCAACCTTAAACAGTGAGATTAGTGGCTGTACATGTCAGGTAGGCAGTTCGTAGCACATGAACCATAGTACCTAATGCAAGAGGTTACATAGGCTTGAGAAAGAGAAAGAGTAGTTCCACCCAGCTATGGAGAGTCGCAATGCAGACTTGAAGCTTTAATCCGAAGTGTACTGAAAGGTTTGTGTTTCGACCGATTCTTATGATTCTCACGGGCTAGACTACTTGCGTTATCAAGATGCTAGTTTCGACATGAGTGATGACAATTCATGTGATTGTTATGCTCTGATGACTGCAGAGATGAGTAGTTAGTTGTACATCTAGTACAGCTAGGGAGTGTCTGCCTCATATTGAGAGCTAGCGTGGGGCAATGATTCCAAGCTACTGTAGGCACAATAATGGTGGATGGACGGATAAATAACTTATGGATGTCTCATGAGGCAATGTGGCCAGTAAACAAACACCCTACCTTAGTAGTACTTACTGTAGGTATGTAGTCTGCATAACTGGATTGGTAGTCGAGGTCAAATAAGGCAGCTAAACCGCAATGCGCTGAACTGGGCCATCAAGAGGCTAAAAGGTCTGTCTGCATATTTACTGTCATCATACGTTATTCGTGTTTGTTATGGTGCATCAGTAGAGTCGTGTCGTGAGTCGCGCAATGCGTTGAGCCTCCTCCAGTCGCGTTAATAAAGCGGGACAAGGCAACCAGACTGAAGCAGGTGTGTTGTGAAGCTGTAATGGTGGTGTTTTTTTCTTCTTTCTTTCTTTCTTTCTTTCTTCTTCTTCTTCCTGCTTTTGGTGTGTTGCGCAGCGCAACCAAGTCAAGCGTCGGTGTCGAGGTCGAGGTCGGGAATGGGCAGAGGCTGCATTTAGATACTACGAGGTCTGATTTTGTTTGATGCTGGGGTAATGTGAATCAAGCTCAT
The DNA here is from genome assembly GCA_013623685.1 of Fusarium transvaalense. NCBI lineage: Eukaryota > Fungi > Ascomycota > Sordariomycetes > Hypocreales > Nectriaceae > Fusarium > Fusarium transvaalense. The sequence continues at coordinate 52,367 of JABFFG010000342.1, forward strand.
CAGCGTTGGATGGACGATTCCTCGTTAACAGCTCAATGTTTCTCGTCTGCTAGCTGTTGGTGGGGTCTGACAAGTCACCACGCACCACATATCTGCTTGTGTGGTACTTTGGCTTTTGCATGTCCACTCAAGCTCAGTAACATCCATCCCATCCCAGCCCATCCCATCCACCAATGCACATGGGGCTGGGCCTCATCGGCCGGGGACCCAGCAGTTTTCTGGCGATCCGATTTACAGCCCAGCAATACAGTACAGTAGGCATGGAACCTACTACGCCTACAGTAGGTTAGGTAGTACCCATAGAGAGCAGAGCTTACCTTGGTAGCAAATCTTCTCCATCTTGATCAGGACAGGACCCGATAGCATCACCACCGGACCACCTTTTACCTACCTAACCTACTTACTCACCTACCTCACCTAGGTATCCATCTTCTAAATTCCCTTTCCCACTTCTCCTCTCCCCTTCCTCTTCCTCTCTCCTCCACCTCCACAAGCCGCCTCCTCCTCCTCGCCTACCTCACCTCACCTCGCCTCGCCTCGCTCTGCTCCGCTCCTCAACCGGTCCAGTGCTGCAGTTTTTTTTGCAACTGCACCTATTCGCGGGTTGAGAGCTGACAACGAGTCTTCTCCCTTCCCCTTTCCCACTATTCTTTCGATCGATTTTCTCGTCTAGCGGCTGTTTGTTGGTTGCACTTTTGGCTTCACGATATATTTCCATTGATTATCTGTCTTTTGGTTGATTCTTATCTTCTACCGCCGGCCGGTTCTGGTTTCCATCGGCTCTCCAACTGTCTACCCATCGTTTCGTCATCTCATCGATTCCATCGCTTTCCTTCTCCGGCCTCCGCCGCCATATGACCCGCAAACCCCGTCGCATCTCAGTCATCGAGTCTCCGAAGCTTTCTTCGTCGTTTCCTACGTATATTTCGCCACCGCGCAATCATGGCTTCTGCCGCTCCTCGCCGTAGAAAGCTTATCGGTCAACGTCGACGTGTTGAGGATGAGGGCGAAGACGAGGGTGGCCCGGAGGGTCTCGACCACGATGACGACTCTATCACCGACGGCTCATTAACCGACGACAATGACCCTGCTGATGACAGCGACACCAGCAACATTGACGAGGCATCCCCCACATCTCCGAATGCAAGAAGGAAGACCAATGGCGCTACCAAGCATGCCGGCCATGGCCACAAGTCGGGGTCCGGCTCCGGCTCCGGCCAGAACGGCAAGCCTGCGACGGATACGGACATGATGCTGCACGGACTGTCTATCACAGACGAGTCACCTCCCGTTCAGGAGATGCACTTTGATGAGGTCGTTGCTCCATCGCCTAGCAGATCCCCCGCTGCTCCCATCGTGGTTAGCTCGGCCTCCGCTAGACCACCCGCGGCTCCTGCGAACCGACGTCGACAAGAGCATGAGGACTACAAGAAGAAGAGGGATGAGGACCCGGCTTTTGTGCCCAACCGAGGTGCCTTTTTCATGCATGATCACCGGCACGCCGGGCCTGCAGCAAATGGCTTTCGTCCCTTTGGACGAGGTAGAGGTAGAGGCGGCCGTGGTGGCATTGGGGGGCCGTTTGCTCCAATCAAGTAAGTCGTCATTCCTCATTTCCTCTACTTCTACGTGCTAACTTTCCCAGTCAATTGCATCAGCCAGGAGATCCTACAACCAATTCCCCATGGACACACGACATGCACGATACCGTTGTAGAGCCACCGCCACCAGTACGTCCCCGTCATATGGTAGAGGAAGAGGGCCCGGCCAACGGAAATGGGTTTATTCCAACCTGTGATCCAAACCCCACGCCTATCAACCGGACCCTGTCCACCGAGAAACACATTGGCAATGCCCAGGTCCGAGTGTCACTTCCGGACATGAAGGCGCCGGTCATTATCCCACGCCTTGCAGTAAAGCAGTACACCAAGCTGCCTGACCATCGACCCCCTCTGCGCCGTGACAAGCCTGTCCGCATCTCGCTTCCTGACAATAATCCTCGATATATCTACCCCGCCGCTGATAGATCCTTCATCTTCATCCCCAGGGCAATGCGGCCCAATCAGCAGCGCATGCGAGGAAAGCCTCGCTCTGGTTTTGGCTCCATGGGCGGTTTCTCGAGACGAACAAGTGTATTTGGTGGTAGCTATTACGGCAGTGTTTACTCTCCCAGCGTGGCTGTGAGCAGGCGGTCTTCCATCGTGGACCGTGATTACATGTTCTCTCCTACCGGTTCTGTCATCTCCCGACCACCAATCCCGGTTGAGAATGCCCGGCCTGTTGTTCGACTGCCTCCTGCTCCTCGACTGGACATGCCTTTGAACGCAATGGCTCCTCCTATGGCTCCTCAAGGTCCCGCGTATGGTCCAGTCGACCCAGCTTATGCAACCGAGAGACCGCTCGTCCCGGATGCATCGATAAACGACCTGCCACCTCCTCAGACATTCCCCCTTCCACAGAAGCCTGCTTTCCAGGAGAACCGGCCCACGTCGGCGCTGCCCATGCATCAACCCCGTCCACAGAAGAATATATCGGTTGCTGACATTGAGTCACCAACCTTGACACAAGGTCCTCAGGCTTATCAGCAAGCTTTCCACCAGCAGGTGCCCATTCAGATGGCTAATGGCCTATCTCAAGAGTCCCATGCCCGTCAACCTTCGTACCCGTCTCAGCACTCTACAGGCACACCACTCTCTCAAATCCCAGAAAGAGCCATCCATGCTGCACCGTTTCAGCCCAACACATATGGTCAACAACCATACTATAATCAACAGCCTTATCAGGCGCAGCCTCAGCAGGGCTATTACTACCCACCTAACTATAACAATCCCGGCATGGGGCCGTCAACCGCGGCACCTGCTTTCGTGCCTGGTCAGCCAGGCCCCCCCGGCAGTTTCACCCCCCAGAACCAGCCAGAACAGCCTGTCATGGCCAACAATGGACCACCTCCCGCAGCAGGGCCCAATCTGGTAGCACAAGAGGTGAATGGAATGGTCTACTACTATGACGCGTCTCAGTTACCGCCAGTTAACAGCTATTCCACATACTCTGCACCTCAAAGCTATCAACCCAGTGTGATGGGCATGGGCGGCATGGTCACACCCAGCCCAGATGGGTTCTACTACCCCCAACAAGCATCCGGCATGGTCTACTATCCGCAGTAGAACTGGGACATGTCTGATTCTCCCACCTTGACTTATCCCAATGCTTTTTACTCGTATTCGATTTAATAGCTACAATTACGACTTTATACCTACAAAAAACAGAAAAGCGCCTGCTGCTTTAACACAAAAGCCCTACATGGGCAAACGAGAGGGAACAGGAGGATGGAAAATTACCGTTTCATGTGAGGCCATTCTTTGGTTGGGCTACTCATCATGCCTTGTAGGAATGGGTTTAATTCGCACTTGAGTTGTTCAGGTGGACGCATTCTTATCTTTCATAACTACGGACTCGACATCATTATTTGGAATGGATTGACAGATGGGAGTTGAGTGGGTAGGAGTATCCTGACTGGTATTTTTTATCATTGGTGGGAGATGGAGTTTTCCTTGGTCGGGCCTGTCGGCGAGGGGATTGAACGAGAAGCGAAAGTCGAGAGGGTGTTGAATTGCTACGGGGTCTCGTTTCTGCCTTAGCAATCCATCTATTCTACCCTCTAAAATTCTTCGTTGTTGTGCTTGACGGTCGCGGGTGTTGTGCTTCATGGCAATGGCGCTTGGTGTATGGGGCATATATTATACCTGTTTCCGAGTACGGGTAGTCCTGATGAATCGACATAATTGTTTAAGAATCAACAGAAGTCATGTCATGCTCTTGTAAGTGCGTCTGAATCATCAGGAAATGGCCAGGGCCATAGTCGAGGTGTGTCTGTTATAAAACAACTACGCCTTGACCCTTGCAGATGCTCAACTATTTTCCAGGATTTGATCAAATACCTATATCCTTACATTGGACAGCGAGTCATGCGGAGGGGAAGCAAATTGCATCTCCTTTTTGCTTCTCAAAATGCTTGAGGATAACCCAGAACCTTCTACTATGCCCGAGTTAACTAGAAACCTCAAGTGGCTCTGGTCACCAGTGTTGCTTCTCTAACTCGAGAGCTGATGTCGAACACACCTAATTAGTTGCTCGGATACGAGAAAATAGCCAAACGTGTTTGCCCAGTATCACAGTGACAACCGAGATTGCTTCATCACATATCCTGTGGTTCTATACAAGGTCCAGTTGAGGAAGCGAGTCGATATTGGGGCATAGTGTGCGGGGATGAAGTGGAAATAAGTTACCTCGACAAAACGCGGGGACAAAGATGGAGTAATGAAGTCACGCGTTAGCAATATTGGCATTTGGTACCTAGATTATAGTCGTAACCTGGGTAAGCTGCTATGAAGGGAAAGATACCCGGTCCTGCGTCCAATGCGGATGGTTCATCTACGAGTCTCACGTGCAATCTGGAATTGAAGCGTAATAATGGCATACTCGACCAACAGGATTCGATGTAAAGCGCCTTCCTGCTACCACGCAGTTGGGTAAGCTGCATGGAGCTCTCTCACTTGGCTGGGGTGTCCGAGATCCGCGTAAGACATCTATCGTTTGGGGAGGTGGGGGGGACAAGAGGGAAAGGAATGTTGGAGCGTTCGGCATCTTGGACCTTTGAACGGACGGAGACCGACTTGAGAATCAAACAGGCGTTGGACCAACTTTGCAAAGACAAAAGCCTTGACCAAAGCTTGTGATACACAAAGTCCTAGACTAGATGAAGTGGATGCTTGCCTCCAGGTGGATCAAGTGCAACTGTATAAATAACTAAATGGCAGGGATACTCTCTACTGTATTTACTCAGATGGTTTCGCTTTCGTAGCCGGGTTTCATTCGTTGGCTGTTTCAAATACAGAAATATCAGACATGAAGTTGGCCACTTCTCCAGGCATCAGAGCGGCGAACGCGTTAGGCGACAGGGAGCACGCGTACCGTACTGCTACTCTGAATCTGAGACCAGTCAGACGCAGTGAATGATGTACCCTCTCTGCCTACCAGTAGGACAGCAATTGGATTGAGGTGATGTGCCTGGTGCCACTGCTCTGATAACATGTTTGGTCTAGAACCTACCTGGCAAACAAGACAAGCTGACCAAGCCCATTTGACTGCTGATCTACAATTGACGTGAACCTGATCGAATGCTGGAGTGTGTATTAACTGACCCGAGCTTGTGGTTCTCTTATGGCCCTCGCATTGTGATAGTGAAACAAGACAGTAGATACAGTACTCCGTACAGTCTGCATAATCTACATAAGCCGAGCGAAGACCGACCGACGAGCTCGCTCAGATTAAAGATTAAAGGTTAAGCTGTATGCGGCCAGGCCCAGACAGACATGGCTTGAAAGCGGGGAGGGAGGATACTGTAGCTCTCCAAAGCCCAGGACTTTCCAGGGCCATGCCGCCGTGGTGACCAGGACCATGACCGTGACGCTGAGTCTGTGACCTTTTGAACATCCAATAGTTCCATGGAGGGCGGCATCGGTGAGGTGAAGGCGGGCATTGCGTTGCGTATGGTGTTTGCCGTCATGTGGTACCTGACCGCAGATAGTGTCTGGGGTTGTGACAGGGCATGGACGAGGCTCTTGTCCTATCGCAGGTCAATTCAAGTTAATGTAATTCTCCACTTCTTCACTTTCAAGCCACTTAACTCCACAGCTGCAGTTAGATCCACTCTCCACTCTTTTCAATCCGGGGGAGTTTTAAAGGGCCAAGTGACTAGACTCTATAGACTTGACTTGACCTGACCTGATGGACATTACAGACATTGAATGATAATCAGATCGTTTTTTGTGTGAACTTACAGGTAAAGGATGTTATGGTGTTGGATCTATCCGGTACAAGAGGCTGATATTGACTGTACAGTACCGTTCATTGACTTCTCGGCGAAACCCAATGTATGAAGAGTGTCAAAGTTAGTTAAACGACATGTTGTCGCTACATTAGTCGTGCTCTTTTCCCTTCTGCCCAATAGATAGAGCACCTATACTGGATCAAAAAAAGCCAGCTCCACCATGATCACAGGTCACAGGATACAGGATAGGTACAGTACTTACTGTAAGCAGAAATTACCTACCCTTTTCTTTCTATGTACTGTACCAATCCATGGTTTGCCAGCACATCCAATTGCGCTGCGCATAGTTGTGGGAGCACAACTCAAGAGACCAAACCGAGCCCCGATACTTAGCTAGGTAGCTACTACCTACTACCTAGAGAAATGATCCAGCTCCTACTGTATGCTGCCTTGTTGGTAGGTAATATTGTAATCATTGACTGGAACAAGCTGGCTGGACCTCACCAGAAAACTCAATGCTAGAGCCTAGAGCTACCACGCATAGTACGACCCAGCCAAAAATCAGACCAGGCCAGAACTCGTCATCATCAGTATTGCCTGCATCTTTTTACCTTTTGCCCCATGGTTGCGTTTATCGCCATCCGTCCATTGACGAAGCACCTCTGTCAATACGGGAGCTCACATCATCCTTGATAGGTGACTCTAGTACCGCACTAAGACCGAAAAAGTGCCCCGATCGACCAGCCCCCCCTCAGTACCGAAGGCAGCCCAGGCCAAGCCCCCAGCCCGGACCATCCCCCCGGCCGTCACCTGGTGCAGGGAGATTTCTGTTCCAGCCGCTACAGGTTACAGTTGGAGTTGAGTGTTATCCTTCATGTCACTGCGGATACAGCCACGCTACTTTGGCGACCATACGAAACTCTATGATTACACGTGGCTTGGCCTTGTAGCCTGCATGTACCTTTTCTCCCTGACGTGACACGGAGCCAGCGGATTCACAGTACAGTAGGTTAGTACTAACCTACCACCGAGGTAGGCTTTCTAATCTGGGTAACCTTAGATCCCGGGCATCACTGCTAGGTAAACTTGCAGCACAGCACGTCCCAGCCAGCCCAGGCTACTAAGGTACAGGCAGCTCAGGCCTGTTGTACAGTGGAAGCTTCCATTGTATTACTACTTCTTCCTCTCCCATCTCTTCCTCCTTCTCTTTTCTTCTCCTCCATCTACCTTGTTCTTCTTTCCGCCATCAAAACTCCTTGCCTTCAACTGTCATAGCCTTTCCCTTTTAATTCTCTGCATTGCTTTCTTCGCAGAGCGTGTCATCATCGACGATTTATCGACGGGCGTCGGTCGCTCTGTCACCGCTGATTGCTTATCTCGACCCCCGATAACAGTATTAGCAGCCCAGGTCGTCACCGCCCCAGACTCACTCATATTGTAGATTGCTTGTAAGACTCCGTCCAACTCCACCATCCGCAGTCGTCATTCCTTCCCTTTATCATCTTCGTCTATTGCGGATTGAGGCGCCAAGGGGACTCGCTTCTAACTATTTCCCCGACAACAGTCGCACTGGACCACCGCAAACATGGCTTCCGCCGCACACACATCGAGCCTCGACCATAACATCACCGTAAAGGTGATGTTCGAGGGCAACACCCGCCGCACCAAGATGCCCCTTCGAGATATGATCCCAGGAACTCTCGAATCTAATGTACGTTGACAAGTTATTCCCATCGCCTCCGAGCGATATGCTAGCATAATCTGCCTGGCAGCAGAATGATGACGGTTTGCTTGTCTGGGCAATAACTAACATGGTGTCAGATTCGCACTTTCTTACACATTCCTGCAGACACCGAGGTCGCATTTGAGCGATACTCAGACTCTGCGGCTTCCTTTGTTCTTCTCGAGCTAGGAAACATTCCCATCTATAAGCAGCTCTACCGCGCCGCCAAGGCAAAGTCTAAGCTCAAGATTCGCGTTACTGTAAAGGAACAACCCAAGGCTACAGTACCCAAGCCTGTCACTGTTGAGGACGAGCCCGAGTCTTCCGCACCTGCCTCGGCTCCTGTCAGCCTAAATGAGCTTCCTCAAGAAGTTGCTGAGACCGTAGAGGAGACTAGCCCAGCTCCTACACCCGCCGCCGAGGCCCCTGCGCCCACTCCAGCATCAGATGTTACGCCACCTGAGACGACTCTTCCCGTTCGCATCAACCCTCTGTCCCGCACTTACAACGCGGCTCTTCTAAGCGATGCAGCAAGATATATCGGAGAACGACACGACTCCCGCCAGGAGTTCGAGAGCCGACTTGCTAACTTGATGGACCGATCAACATCACACTATTCACCCCCAACCTTGAACCTCACCAAGGGTCAGCAACAGCCTTTCTGTCCACCCAAGTCTTCTGCGTCGCAGCCCTTCACATGTCCCATCATATACCCTGCAGCTGGCACTAGCTTTGCCGTATGCTGCAACAGCTGTGAGAAGAACATTCCCAACATTCACTATCATTGCTCCACCTGTGACGACGGAGACTTTGATCTCTGCCAGTCATGCGTTGACCAAGGTATCACCTGCCATGGTCGAGACCACTGGTTGATTAAGCGTTCAACTGTCGACGGACAGCTGGTCCAGAGCACCACTGAGACGATCGCACCCAAGCCCAAGCCTAGACCCGAGGTCAAGGTCGAGACAACTATTGAGACCAAGATCGAACCTAAGGCCCCGCATGTACCACTACCAAGGGCCCTTTTTGAGCCACTCCCTGCTTCTTTTGCATCACCTGGCATCATGCGAACGTGCAACTGCTGCGTGCAAGGTATGTCCCTGAATAAATATCATCAGCAATTTGAAGCTAAGAAGAATGTTAGAACACCCCGAAGCCGAGTTCCTTCACTGCAGCGTGTGCGAGGATTTTGATCTCTGCCAATCATGCTTTGCCAAGGACTCCCATGGCCACCATCCCAAGCACAGCTTCGCCCCTGCCGTAAAGGGCACCAAGATGCCTGACCATATTGAAGTCAAGATGAGCCCTGGACGTAACCACATGCACCACGCTATTTGTGACGGTTGTGATCAGAACATCTTTGGCGTTCGTCACAAGTGTCTCGATTGCCCTGATTGGGACTACTGTGCCAACTGTATCAAGGCTGTTAAGACCAGCCATCCTGGTCACCGATTTGCGCCGATCTACGAGTCTCTCACTGACGTTCGCTTCCGCGCACCTGCAGCTGTCCATATTGGCATCTGCTGTGACGGACCTCTTTGCAACGGCCGCAATGCTTATCCTTCCTACATCCGTGGCACTCGATACAAGTGCGCGATCTGCAACGACTTGGATTTCTGCGCCAACTGCGAGGCCAGCCCTGATAACAAACACAACAAGACTCACCCCTTGATTCAATTCAAGACTCCTGTTCGTGGCGTCAGTGTCACAAGCACTGGCGAGACACCCGAGGGTATGCGCATGCCAGAAATGGGTGATCGCCAGACCATTTCGAAGGCTACTGAGACCATGCCTGCGGTTCGCAGTAACTCCATCAACCCTGTCCGCACCATTGTTGATGTCAAGCCTTCTGAACCCGCTCCTGCCAAGGTGACCGTCAAGACACCCGAGCCAGAGATCAAGAAGGAAGCCCCTATCCCAGCCCCCATCCCGGCTCCTAAGACTGAACTTAAGGGTGAGTTCGTCCGTGAGACCGTTCCTGATGGCACTATCCTGCCTCCCAACCATAATTTCGAGCAGACATGGACCCTTCGTAATGAGGGTAACGAGAACTGGCCCGCTGGCTGTTCTGTCAGATTTGTCAGTGGCGACTATATGGGACATGTAGACTCCAACCATCCTGCTGGCATCTCCGAGCTTATGTCGGCTTCGGAATCTACCGTATGCTATGCTCCTCTCGGTCCTGGCCAAGAGTTTCCCTTCACCGTTCTGCTTCGAACACCCGCTCGCTCCGGTAAGGTCATCTCTTACTGGCGTCTGACAACCCCCGATGGTGAGAAGTTCGGCCACCGACTGTGGTGCGATGTCAACGTCCGTGTCGTTAAGGAGGAGCCAAAGGTCAAGCCCGAACCTGAGGTTAAGGAGGAGACCACACCTGTCGAGGAGATCAAGCAAGAGGACGAGAGCCAGGCCTCGAGCCAGATGATCTTTCCTAAGCTGGAGAAGGAGTCCCCTGTGGCCAGCATTCACGAGGCTGTTGATCCCGTGCCTGTTGAGGAGTCCAAGGAGCCTGTCAACATCGATGACGAGTGGGACTACTCTGAAGATGGTTTCATGACGGACGAGGAGTACGATATTCTGGATGCTTCTGACGAAGAGTATCTGATGGAACAAAAGAAGAAACTTGCCACCAAGTAGGCGCGAAATTGATTTATTGGGAACGGATATGGGGTTACGGATTTGATGTTTTTTCTGTTGGTCAAGCTTTATGTTGAGTTCCTCTCTTTACACTGTATTATTTCCCCTTTCTTCTCTCCGCGTGTCGTCAATGACGACAAAATCTACGAAAACCATACAGTTTGGCTGGGAAAGAATTGCAGCTAGTTACCCATGAATCTGCGATTCGAAATTGGTCCGTAGAGACCCACGCTCTTTTTGTAGCCAGGACTAGTCAACAAGGAAGGAAACAATGGAACCTGATATTTTAGTAAATTTTTATTCTCGGTGAAGTGAAGTGATGTGTGTGTGTGTGGTGATGGATTCCTTGCAGAGTACATGCGAGGCGTGCATAAGCAGTCACAACGTTCGCAGTCTGAGGCTTGAGGCCCGACGCTGATGCGCAATCAGCTTCTAGAACGAGTGAAGCGGTTTTGCCGGAATGAGGAAACCCATACGACAATAACTACTAATTCCAAAATATCACAGTTCTTGGGTGGAAGTCCATTTGCATACGAGACATTCATTACCCTTCATGTAGGTCAGGCTGAGTTCACGGTCTCTTTGTACCTTGAAAGAAAATCCATGATGTAGTCCAGTCACGGGGCTTGCATGCCGCCGACCTCCACTGAAAAGACGCAGCATGATGTCTTGGTTTGGTCAAAGTGGAAGCTGAAGTGGTTGCAACCGGTTTTTTGGTGCCTGAGAATCTATGGTGAGGTACCTTATGGCCTAGGCAAGACTTCTACTCCTAGGGGGGTAAGAGAAAATATAGGTCCGAAGCTTGGGATGTGGAAAATAAATGATCCAAGGGTGGAGCAGAGAATGTGCGTAGAGTGGCTGAATCATTTTGTCTCTTGAGCAAGTAGAGTCAAGTTTTCTGTAACCCTGAGGCCAACCTACAGGTAGGTAGTACCTACTCTCTGTAGCTTAGGTACTAGTAGCTTCCTGTGAGCAGTTGAGTTGGGTGGGCCCATAATTCTTTTTTTTTCCTTTGAAGGAGGGTCAGCAGCAGCTCATTAGCAGTCGTCCCCCCAGCTCGACGCACGGTCAAAACATCCATTCGTACAACTCTTCTCATATTTTCGTGACGGTTTCCCAGGGCGACCCCGGGCTTATAACCTATGCGACTGCGCTGTCATCAACGCCGCATCGCTTATCGACAAGAACAGCTTTTCTAGCTGCCTCTTGATTGTTTCTCGTCAATTTTCACTATCTACCCTTTGTTTTATATTCCTTTTTCTATTGCTCCCTCAGGTCACGTCACCTGCCTGACCTCGCGCACGTCGTCGAGTTTAAAAAAAAAAAAAACGCGACCTTCTGGCCTTGGCCTCCGATCGTGGTTTATCATCACACTCTCTCCCCTTTCAAAACTTTTTTGCCTCTACCCCCTATCGTCCACCATCGCGCAAAATGGTTACGTTCGCTCTCCCCGGCGACAGCGAGCTCGCCGAGGCTGGCAATAGCACGCCTCGACCGCGTCCTGCACTTCCTTTTGCCAGACGCGGCTACGTCTCAACGCCGATAAAGAGCAGCCGTCTCGGTGTTCCTCAGAGTGCGCCATCGCGGAGGATGTTGACGACTCGCGATGAACAACCAGCAAGCAGCCTCAACAGATCAACAATCTCTACCGCCCGGAATATTTTCCGGGCCTCTACCACAACCGACAGTCCTTCCATGACTCCTTTTTCTCCGAGCATCCCTCAAAACACCCCAAAGAAGGTGTTCGCTCCCGGCGCTACCCCCGACCCGAACCGTGTCTTCCGAGAGTCGACCGCGCAGGCTGCCCCCCGAGGCATGGCAGCCAAGACTACTTCCAAGGACCTCTTCCATATGCGTATCGAGGACCCCGATCCTGAGCTGTCTGGAGAGGTTCTCACGCGGAAGATTCCTCAAGACTGGAACAACAAGGGCTCTATCTATGCCGATCAATTTCTCTCCCACCTCTGTCCTCCTGAGTTCGATGACGAGCAGCGACGCCAATTTTTCTGCATTCTTGATCTTCGACGACTCAAATACGCAGCTAACGAAATCTTCTCCAAGAAGGATTGGAAGCTCAATGTCATCAACTTCGCGAAGGAGTTTGAGAAGAGTAGGAGCATTATTCTACTGCGATACGGTCTCTACGAATTCCAGAATGTCAAGCCTTCAAAAGATGTTCTTAAAAGATGGCGCCGTGAACATGGTCTTCCTGAACCAGAGGAGGACAATGACGAGCCCACTCCCACCAAGGCCACGGCAGCCAAGAAGCGCAAGGCGGACGATGAGGATACTGAGATGAACGGCTCTTCTACCAACGGCAAGCGACGTGCTCCCGAGCGTGAGGAGGATGTCCAGGAGCAACAAGCGCCGGCGCCAACTCCTGTCCCTGTCCCTGCATCTTCCTTGGGCAAGAACAAGCGAAGATCATCCGTCAGTGATGAAGCTGAAAGCCAACCATCCAAGATGCAGAAGGGCACCGCGTCTGCTGCCAAGTCCCTTTTCGAGAAGATCGCCAACAAATCATCCACTACTCCTGTCAGCTCTCCCCTTAAGCCTTCTACTAAGCCTGTCGACGACAATGCTGCTGCCAAGCCCAACCCCTTCGCTTTCAACAAAACCAACGGCTCTGGAAGCTCTCTTGCTCGCAGTATCTTCCAGAACCCCAAGCCTACCAGTGCTGCCGGTGCCTCTGGCGGAAATATCTTCGGTTATCTTTCTGATGCTAGCTCAGCCAAGAATAGCGGTGTTGATGCTGATGCTGAGAGCGAGGCTGATTCTGATGTAGAGGACGACAGCCAGGGTGATGAGCCAAGTGCGGCAGCTAGTGGCGCCGAGACGGCTTCTCAGGCTGGCAATGGTTTGTTTGGACAAAAGACTGCTCCTTCTAGTGGTCTAGCTGCCGGATCTAGTGCGCCTGGTACTAGAGAGAGCACTCCTGGCCGCAGCCTGTTTGACCGAGTCACCAAAGATACTGATGGACAACCCGTGCGTCTTGGGGAGAAGGTCGAGGCACCGGCTGAGAAGCCTGCTCCCAAGATTGCTGACCAAACCTGGAACCCCAGCACTACCCCCATCAAGTTTGCTCCATCTGCCCCTGCCTCTACGGGCCAGGCTGGTTCTCTCTTCGGAAAGGCCACTTCGGCGCCTACAAGCTCTTTGTTCGCCAACAAGCCCACCACTGCTTCCAACATGTTTGGCGCTGCTAAGCCTGCCGAGAAGGCGTCAACACCCTCCTCGGACCAAGCTGACAAGACTGGAGGCGACGAGTCCGACAAGGAGAACGATGAAGCGCCCAAGAAGTCCATGTTTGAGTCCAAGGCCTCTACTGCTCAGCCAAGTTTCGGTTCCCTTTTCTCGAAGCCCACTACTGAGCCGGTCAAGGCTTCAGAACCCGCCAAGCCTGTCACCAGTTTGTTCGGAGCTAAGACTGATGATAAAGCAAGCACTCCCGCGCCGACCACCAACCTGTTTGGTGCTGTAAGCAAGCCCGCTGAATCCAGCGGGCCTGTGATGCAATCTTCAACGCTGTTTGGAGCCAAGCCCTCTGCTGATAAGCCTGCTGTTGCCGAGACACCCAAGACCTCCCTTTTTGGCGCTCCTAGTACTTCGGCGGCAAGTGGCGAGTCGACTACTGCTACCTCGCTGTTTGGCGCAAAGCCTACAACTGCTGCTAGCAATCTGTTCGGCAACACTTCGACGCCTGCTGCTACGCCTCTGTTCGGTGCTCCCAGCTCTAGCGATGCGACCGCGGCAAAGAAGGATGCTCCTGTAGCAGATAAGCCTGCCGCAGCCCCCATCTTTAGCTTTGGAGCGGTTTCCAATGGCGCTGATAAACTCAACGGTGCTGCAAAGCCTCTGTTTGGTGCACCCCAATCTCCTAAGGCGTCTGGAGCAGTCGCGCTTGATGGTAGTCCCATGAAGCAGGATGAGCCATCGCCGGCTAAGAGGGCCTTTAACGGAGGAACTGCCTCGGGCGCATCTGCGCCCATCTTCAGCTTTGGCGGCTCAACCACCCCTGCTGCTGCTCCCTCGTTTGGTGCTGGTGCTTCAGGCACTTCTACGCCTTTGTTTGGTGGTGCTTCCACAACTCCTGCTGCTAATGACGTAGGTGCGTCTTTTGGCTCTAACTCCTCTGCATCTGGAAGCTTCGGTTTCCAGTTTGGTGGAGGTAACTCGGCTTCTTCTTCATTTAACAACCCCTTCGCGTCCGGTAACAACGGAGGTGACTCGGGCGCTGCCCCATCATCAACTGGAGGCATGTTCAACTTCGGAGCATCTGCTGCACCTTCCGGGGGCTCTACACCTTTCCAATTTGGTGGACCAAGCAGCACAGCAGCACCAGCTTTTGGAGCAAACAACAACAGCGCTCCCGCTTTCGGAGGTGCATCTGGATCTTCTGGAGCACCAGGATTCAGCTTCACAGGAGCCTCACCGGCACAAAACTCGACACCAACATTTGGATCCATTCAGTCTGCTCCGGCCTTTGGCAACAGCAACCTTCAACCGCCTGCTGGTGGTTCTACCACTGGGACCAGTAAGTCTCCTTTTCCACATCGGAAAATAGCCCCACTAAAGCGACGGGTGTAGACACACCGTTCAGTCTTGGGGGAGGCTCTAGCCTGGCGACTACACCAGCTGCCGGGACCCCGGAACCATCCACCCAGGCCGAAGGAACCGCCGGAGGCGATGAAGAAGGCGAGAAGCACGAGCAGGTCAACTTGGCCGAGAACCTGGAGCAGGACGAAGATGTTATGCACGATGTACGAGCAAAGGTGTTGAAGTTTGTGCCAGCTGGCGAGAAGTCGGACGACAAGAAGCCCAAGTCGCAGAGTCCATGGTCCACACAGGGTGTGGGTGCTCTTCGATTGCTCAAGCACAAAGAGACCAATGTTGTACGTCTTCTGTTGCGAGCGGAGCCTCGTGGGCACATTGCCATGAACCGAGCTGTTTTGGCCGATATGTCATACAAGGCAGACAAGAAGTATGTCAAGATGACAACATCGAACGAGAAGGGAGATGGGCTTGAGACATGGATGATTCAGGTTAAAACTGCGGATATGGCTAAAGAGCTTGCAGAGGCACTGGAGAAGAACAAGGTCCATAATAAGAAGTAATGCGGAAGAGAATTCGGGATAGTATATTAGAAGCACAGTATAGCGTGCTTATGTAGAAAGGTAAGGTTCAAGGAGCAGCATTGCGGGCGTTGTCGAGCATTCAAGGTTTATACTTTTTTATTTCGCTGGGTGGGCTCATCTTTTAGAGCATCGTGGGAGGAGCTCAAGCAGGCAAAGATTGACTTGACCACTATAAGGAATACAACAAAAGTTGCTTTTTAGTAAAATGTTTTCAAGCTCGTCGCGAGAAATGGAGAGTCGTGATGGTATTTGTGGCCAGTCCTTGTACCATGGCATAATTGTATGGATATGTATCAGGTCAAGACAAAATGGATGCGACTATCTAAAGTGTGGTCATCCAACATCCTCTCTGCATTTCTCACTTCAAGTCAGGCGCACTACGCACTCTTTGAGGAGGAATGTCAACTCGCAACTGAGTGAGCTATCCAGATAAATTGAACAATTCAAGAATCTGTTCCGCTGTTCTATGCGAATATTCAAGAGCCAAACGAGCAACCAGACAAACATAGCTAGCCCGGTGTCTTTTTTGCAACAGCTTCTCAGTGCAAGCATATCCCGATAGATTTCTTGACTTTTTCTTTATTGCAAGCTACCTACTCTACTATCCATGCAATCCCACAGTATCTATGGAGATTGGTAGATAAAAGTTATCAGAGGGAAGATGTGTATTTTGCTCTGGCTGTATAGCCAATCGCGCGACGAGGGGGGAGCCGGGTGAGCTGCGCCGGTGTTTGCTCACCCTGTACCCTCCTTCCAGGTGAGCCAGGTACACATGCAGAATGTGGTTTGAGGCTGGCATGGAACTAATTTCTGTTGTCGTGAATTACTGAAATTTTCCATTGTATTCGATGATATTAACTACTGGCTAATGTATACGCTTAGATTTTGTTAACAAGCCGCACAACAAGCAGCATAAGCCCCTGTGGCCTAATGGCTAAGGCATCAGACTTCTAATCTGAGGATTGGGGGTCCCCCTGGGGTTAAGTTTTCACTTTTTTATCACTTTTTCATGTTATGCAGCGTTTTTCTTTTTCCTTGGAGGTTGAAGATTGTGCTTGAGTGCGCAGGATATCGCGAGAAATCACATTGTAGATCGCGGGATTTCGGGAAGACGCACTGCTTCTTTTTTAACTGGTCAAAGTAAATCTCATACCATTTGAGGCTGAAGATGGGAGGCTCATGTGAAACGCGGGGGCGGGGATCAATCAGGCCTGGTAAGCTCAGGGCAGGTGCGGCACGCGTCGCGTCAAGTTTCCCCAAGACGATGCATTACCAAATCTTTTTTTGGCTCTAAAACAACAACTTCTCAGTCCCTGATTGACCCTTGACAATATGCCCAGGTAATTTAACTTTGCCTGCAGAAAATAAACTCAATTGTGAAGCTCACATGTACCTCACAGGGAAATTATCACGATCCAGGCCGGGCAGTGCGGCAACAGCAGTCAGTTCATCCCTCCCCCGCCCGCTACTGTCCCCATCAGCTATACACCGTATCTATCTACATCCAGAATGCAACTACAACCTTTACTTCCGGCCCCCTTGTCGATCGATATACATACAGGTAGTGGCTATGGCTGACTCTCTTCGCGTGCACAGTTGGAAGCCAATTCTGGCAACAGCTTTGCCAGGAACACGGCATCAGCCAAGACGGAAACCTTGAGGACTTTGCGACTGAGGGCGGCGATCGAAAAGATGTATTCTACTACCAGAGCGACGACACGCGGTACATCCCCCGAGCTATCCTCATAGATCTGGAGCCTAGAGTGCGCCTCCTCCGATAGTGGCAATGCGGCCGAGTGCTAAGCAGCTTTTGCAGGTCATCAATGGTATTCAAACAGGACCGTACAAAAACATTTACAACCCCGAGAACTTCTATGTCGGCAAAGATGGCGTGGGTGCAGCCAACAACTGGGGTGATGGTTACCAGAGTGGTGAGGCGGTGTATGAAGACATCATGGAGATGATTGACCGGGAGGCTGATGGTAGTGACTCTCTGGAGGTGAGCAATCTTCAAATTGAGTGTGACTCCTTTACTGACTCTTGGTGTGCCAGGGCTTCATGATGCTGCACTCAATTGCTGGTGGAACAGGTTCAGGTCTTGGTTCATTTCTCCTTGAGAGGCTCAACGACCGGTTCCCCAAAAAGATCATACAGACATACTCAGTCTTCCCAGACACGACAAACGCAGGCGACGTCGTCGTACATCCTTACAACAGTATCTTATCCATGCGGAGATTGGTCCAAAATGCTGATTCGGTCGTCGTTTTGGATAACGGTGCTTTGTCTCACATTGCTGCGGATAGATTGCATGTCCAGGAGCCGTCTTTCCAACAAACGAATCAACTGGTGAGTAAATGTAGTCTTGCTTGACTCTGAAGAAACCGATGCAGGGGGAGACCTTTGCAGCTGTACGGACGAAGATGAAGGAACTAACAGTTGTCAGGTTGCTACTGTCATGTCGGCCAGTACAACAACTCTACGATACCCTGGCTACATGCACAATGATCTTGTCAGCATTCTAGCATCTCTTATCCCAACCCCCAGATGTCATTTCCTCATGACTGCCTATACGCCATTTACTGGTGATCAGGTTGAGCAAGCCAAGACAGTCCGCAAGACGACGGTGCTTGACGTGATGCGAAGGTTGCTCCAGCCTAAGAACCGCATGGTGTCTACCGTTCCAGGCAAGAAAAGTTGTTACATTTCTATTCTCAATGTCATTCAAGGTGAAGTTGATCCAACGGATGTTCACAAGAGTCTGCTTCGTATTCGCGAGCGACGCCTGGCTACGTTCATTCCTTGGGGGCCTGCAAGCATTCAAGTTGCTTTGACAAAGAGAAGTCCATATATTCCCATGAGCCATCGTGTAAGCGGTCTCATGCTTGCCAACCACACAAGCATCGCAACGGTGAGCAACATCTTCCTCCTTTACAGTAATCTGTTTGGCGCGTACTGACACATGCATGTGCAGCTTTTCAAGAGAATCCTAAGACAATACGACGGCATGCGCAAGCGCAATGCTTTCATGGAGGGATACAAGAAGACGGCACCATTTTCTGAGAATCTCAACGAGTTTGACGAGGCACGACAAGTGGTTGCGGACTTGATTGGCGAGTACGAAGCTGCTGAGGATGCAGATTACCTCAACCCAGACGCAGGAGAGAAGCCTACGTCTGCGGAGGCAGATCGACGAGTAGCGTAAAGGAGAGGAGGCTATGGAACTGTAACGGCCAGAGGTCAGACACCACGTTTGAGATGGTGGGGGTTGAAACGTCACGGCGGGTTGGATGCTGTTGACATTGCTTGTAAGCGCATTAGAGGCGTTTTGGGCGCCGGGCTCGGTTTTGGTTCGGCTATACATGTATGTACAGGGCTGGTCTTATGAGATCTATCCTAGTAGAAAGCATATTCTTTGCCTACACATGATTGCGACTCCATCGAACGCTTGATTGCCTTGTTTAAAGTTGTCTGATATGTCTCCAGTCGCGTGCTCCCCGCCTCGAGTCAGCCTCAACCAAGGCAGTGACTTGGTACCTGACGATGGCCTTGGTCGAAATCCCTGTAGTACTCCTCTCTTATATCATTCGGATCGATCCGCGATCTGATTTAGTGTGGTTCGAGGAAGAAGTTTGCGTTGCAGAATCTATCAGAAACATCGTGGAACGTGAGAGATAATGATTGTTGTGGGGAAGAGCCCGGAGCTTTACGTACGGGTGAGGTTAAACTGACGTCACTGACGTCACAACATCAAACAGCATCGTGATGTCAATTTCGGTCTTTGTTTGGAGGGAAAGAGTGTGAATTATGGAGAAGATTTGTTCTCTGGGCGCTGAGGAGAGATATTAAAAGGCCTTTGAGAAGCATCAGAATTCATCATCATCATCATCATCAACAACAACAACAACAACTCTTCAACCACATCATCACAAGACTTCTACACCACTACAACCACAACCACACAACCTTCAACCCAGTAGGTCATCCCAGCATTTACAGCTTAAAAGCAAAGAGCCTAGTATTCTAACAGATCATACAGCAACAAATACAATCAAGATGACTCAATCCAAGGACCAGAAGATCGCCGAGACTCAGGCCAACCTCCCTCTCCCTGATCAGCCCCCCACCGCCTCTGACTGGCAGTCCGCTGATGCCCGCAACGTCAACGTTGGCTCTGGCAAGGTTGAGGCCCCTATCGGCACTGACGCCCACGCTGAGTCTGGTCTCCGTGAGCCCGCTTCCAAGGGCGAGGATGTCGACCTGAGCAGCGTCGGCCGTGAGGGTGTTGAGAAGAAGAACCAGCAATAAGTGCTGCGCGCGCTATCTGTACGATATTGAAAGGAAAGGAACGGAAAGGAGAGCGAAATTCGAGGAGGTTAATGATACCTACGTATAATCAATGAAATGAACTACGAGCATTGAATGCTTTGCTCTTTTGATGCAACACACTCTCTTGTCTTTATCATTCTCTGGTGATTTGTCTCATCTTGCCCACCTAACTGCCTCATAATTTCACAGCACCAGTACAATTCTCTTTCCAGTTGATGATTGATGGCTGCTAAGTGTTGACTGTTTACTTGTTTTCACAGCCCGGGGATTATTGCAGCGTTGTATTGTTTGGGTATGCGGCTGGCTGGGGATCAATGAGAGTCCAAGCATCAAATCATAATAGTCTTCTGCTTCTGTCTACTTTGGCCGTATACCAGCACTATTCACTTCAACTGCAGTATATCTGGACCAGTGCCCTTGATGAAATGTTTATCCCAGTCAGTAGCCTCCATCACAGCATCTGTTTGCATATGCACGGGAACCTTTTGCAGTCAATACCACATATCGTGCAAAGATACTCCTACATGCTCGATCCTTACCCTTCTATAATTAACCTTCCGAGGCTGTGCTACCTGTAACCAGTCGGCTTCGGCTTTTATGGCTTTACTTCTGGGGAAATCTCAAACTATACCAAGTCTCGGTTTATGACTTACAATTGGCGGAGATATATGTCAGAAACGCATCATCAGCATTTCCTTAACCAGATTAGACTTGTTATGACGCAGTGACAATATTCTCGATACAATATAGATAAAACGAATTCATCAGAGAGAACAGAGTTAAGAACAAACAAAGCAAGTAAATCATACCCCAAAGCACGCTCCTTTGAGACCTCAAACGAACATGCTCTTGGCTGATCTGGTTACCCTGTATCATGGCTTCGCATTACATAGCGGCGACAAATTAACTGAAATGATACACGGGATTTAAAGACAAATCTAAAATAAACCACAAAGGGGTTTGTGATGTATTGTAACTATGCACTGCTAATATCGTTACTCAGACCAATAAACCATTATCAGCCGGCCTCATCATGTCATATCATGTTCAAGGCCGAGTGAACGAACAAACAGGCCCGAGTCATGAAGGAGGGATTTCTGGGGCTTGTGCTGTGCCGCATGCAAGATTCCTTCACTGCTGTCTCAGAGGTCAAAGATACAAGCGAACATCTCACCCTCATCTCTATCTTGCAGAGTAGAGTAACATCGTTAGATGACAGATTTGACAATCGCGATTCAATAAGTGGAGCCAGACGGGAGGGAAAGAGGGAAAAATAAAATATGCCAGCGAGATATGATATGATATGATATGATATGATATGATATGATATGATATGATATGATATTTGTATCACCAATAAACCTGTAGAGTTTGCTTCTTCAGCTTTGCAGAGCCAGCATGTTCCGTTTCGCTCGAGATGTATAGTAGAGCACAACGATCTGTGTTGTAGCGAAGCCAAAATTGTATCATGGCTGATGTTGTAAAACACCACAACAAGGACTGCTCAAGCGCACGTCAAGGCTGGGCACAGGCAGCTTGTAAAAATAATTAGTCAAGGCGGTTCAAAGATGCAGAATCTCCATTCCACAGCCCCACGATCGGTCTCTATGACCTGACTTGGCAGCAAATACTCCGTACGAATACTAAAATTGAGGTAAAATTCACCATGGGTTTGTCTTTGCCTCGACTTGTCTCGTAGCCAAGACACATCTGCGTAATTAATTGCAGGGCAGGGCAGGGTAGGCATGACACCTCGTAAACCCTCAGCTCGCAAACCATCACCAATACAGTATGGTCTTGACCCATAAAGCGGCTGGCGTTCGCCCTAACACAAACTTCAATCTATTGGACCTAATACGCTTTGGTAACCCCGATGCTGCACAGACTATAGGGGCGTGCTTCAACTCTCTCGGAGTCAGGAACTCAGGAACTCGCCCGATATGACTACTATGGAATCAGAGGACCCTGGATCGGGTCATGGAGCCGCTGTCTCATATTCCCACATCATTTCTTCTTGGTCCGGCTAACGAGCCTTCTAGCGTTGTAACTGACTCCATTTCCTGGCAGCAAGGTCAGCGGTGAGCAGCATCAACAGTGGCCTCAGCCCTTGTCGTTAAGCCAGCTGATGGGGGATGTGAGATGGCGCATGAGTCTTGGGGCGTTGGTCCAACTCGCCATTGAGCTGAAACTAACCAACCACGGTATTTCAGGCCTGATGATCGACACAACTACCCGAGAACAGTGATTTCAGGGTCCTGGGGGTTTGATCTTAGCGACGCCATGGTCAGTGCCATACCCCAGCTTATGAGCCGGATCGTCAATAGCTTTGTGCAATTTGTACTGAACAGAGCATCGCCTTACAGACGGTTCCATTAAGGGATCTTGCCTGCCTTGGGTAGAAGGTGTACCGGCTGAGAGCGAGCTGCATGAAGTAAGTATTCTGTCCGTGACTGCATTCTGGCACGAACCCTTGGGACGCAAGCTTGAGTTTCACCCCCTCGATATAGATACAGCATGGCTACAATGCCATCCTGTAGAATGATCATGCATATACCATGGCATCTCCACAGGTGTCACATGCCGCAACCAAATAGATAAGAGCCCACATCTCTATAGGCATCGGTTAATAATGACCAAGTCAGGGTCCAACATGGCCCGCGATCTTGAACATTGAATGCGTTGTCAGACAAGACCGAAAGGACCCTCAAGAGGACCCGCCTTGAGCTTCCTTGACCTCATAACAGAGACTCCACGATTGATTAATAGAGACGCCATGGTACAGCACCGTCAAGGCGGCCCACCCCTTGATCTTTCTCGTTGACACTTGGGGGCACTGAACTCAGGAGCTGGCGAGGCGATTTGTCATTTGAATCGGTCTACCGCTCATCTGGCAGGTATGCGCAAGCCCGCTGAACCAGATCCCTCTGGCGGACAAGAGAAAGAAGCTCACCACAACTACACCTCGTGCAACTCCACACACCAAAACAGCATTCATGGGACAGGGTACGTGGACAGGAAAACGTTGGCCATGAGGGAATGTATACGATCAAAACGTGACTGGGAAACAACTCTTCCGATATCTGAGTGAAATTCTTGATAGCAAGGGTTGAAAGCAACTGCCGCAGTGATAAGGGAGACAAGAAAAGAACCAACGAATTGAGGTTTCTGGCTTGTCAAGATCACCGCTTGGACACCTTATCGAAGATTGATTCGGTGGGGACTTCAATGCGTAGTCTAACGCTCTGACGCTCATCTTGACTCGTGGTCATGTTCACCATGTAGATAGTCCCCTCCAGCCCTGTCCAGTGTTGATTTTGGTTTGGAAATTGCATGACTTGCGCAGAACGTTTGTGCGTAGGTGTGCAATATGTCGTTCTCTTGGTTTTTCTCAATCATGCTGCGGTGATTGTCTTGTGGATGCATCAAGATTATGCTTATTTTCGAGCGGATGTGAATGTGAGCAGAGGACAGACCTGTCGTTCGTCGACTCAGTTAGTAAGTAAGGTGCAAACAGCAAATGTACGTTGTCTATGAGGTCTCACCCAAACCTTTCTACAGCAGGTCTTGTCATGAGAAATAACGAATCGCGTTTTGATTGAGGAGCTGGGGCCTAGTAAAGCGCGAGCTTCCAAGGGTCGTGGCATCCCCGCCATGGTATGGGGAGGAACGAGATACGATACGATGCGATGCCGATTACATGAGATGGGATGGGATGGGATGCGATGCGATGCGATGGAGGTCGAAACACAATTGAAGCCATTTCATTCGGAGAGCAGCGGCCCGCTTAGGAATTCCGCCGAAGCTCCTTGATGAACTTCAGTGCGTAGCGTAGCTACTACCCAGACTTGCGTAGTCGGGGATCGATAGTTGCTTGCTATCACTGTGACTGGTCATACAGCACCCAGCCGAAAAGAACACTAAAAAGACATCGGGTCACAAGCGAACAAGCTTTCCATCATATCGTATGATGAATCACGCCAGTTTGGATCAAAGAAGGGGCAAGCAAGCCTCAATCGATCTAAAATGGTCAAATCATTCGTCTGCTTGGTTAAGCTTGTCTTCTTAGCCAAAGCTGGCAAGGCTGAGACGCCGACTCGGTACCAGAAGAAGAATACGGAATACCTCATCTCGCACCAAAACTTCCGCGGAAGCGGTCCTTGACTAAACCAGTAGGCTGGTCCTTAGCTCAAGAACATTCCAATACGCTAACAACAATATTGAGAGTTCTGGTGCGGAATATGGCCCGAAGCCAACGACGCCAAAGTAAATATAGAGCCGCCAAAAGGTCCATGCGACGACTCCCAAGAACTCGGTTAGAGGTCGCTGCCAGTTCTGTTGGTGATATCGTCAACCCCCCAAGATTCTGACGAGAGAGTGGCGGTTGCTCGATATTTCTCCTCGCAAGGGCCCTTGACTGGATCGCGAACAAATCATAGAATCGGCCCATCGTAACAGATATATTTTCATGCCTTGGCTCAATATATATTGTTTTGCTGCCGACCCTGTCGTAAGCATCTTAAATTCAGCGAGGCTGACGTCCACTGATCAAAGTCTTCCTTTTGTCGTTGGTCCGGAACGTAGAGAACAACAAGGCCTGTAAATGCTATTCACCCAATAATGACATTGATCTTTTTCTCTCTCTCGAAATCAGGCCACTTCATAATGCCAGGGTTTCAGAAGGAAACCGCCTATACTGATGAAGTTGTTATCTGGCGTAGTATGGACACAGGGATTTTTGGGTTTTCACCAATCCGAGGAGGCGGACTGTCTGGCCGAACCTTGTCGAGGTTGCTGTCAGCATTATTACCGATTGACTACAGTTGGTGGCCCACCTATCAAGCGCTGTAATATTACAGCAGAGCCCAACTGTGGCTTAGGCATGGGTAGATGAAGGCAACAACAGTAATAAATCATCAAAATCATGCAGTTGTCTGTATTTGTGGCTACATTCAATTCTCATGTTGCCGGCGGTTAAGGCGCAATAGATGCAGATTTACGGCAGTGGTGGGTAGTCTGGTTGCTGGCTCGACGTTTACCAAGACAGGAAGCTCAATGTGCTCCAAGGGTCTTGCTGCATGTTTGACACGCTGAGCTAATAGCAGCACTTCGATCGATCCATCCGTCTGTGGGCCCGGATACACGATTTTGCCCACTAGCTCACTGCATCCCCCGAAGTACCTAGCAGTAAGTCACCAAACGCAGGGTCGGTGAATGAGAATGGATGCAAGAGGCGTCCATGTTGCCGTCTACCCCAAAGCGATAGTTAGTATTCGTGAGAAGAGCACTGGCGTTACTCTCAACTCCATCAAAGTGAAAAGGGGTGTATGGAAACGCTGAAAGCGGTGTGGTGCGTTCGCGGGACGGGCAGGATCTCACTAGTGCACGGCGCTGGGATCAGACGATCGTGCTGTCGAGCCTGCCCCACATCTAGCCAGATCCCAGGGTTCCCGCCATTCCGTCCTGGCGTTGATGGACAATGGACCCTTGTCCTTGTTTCTCCTGAGCTGTTCAATAAGAATTGCTACTCCTGGGTCTGCCTGCCGTCTTGTCAGGTGCTCAGTCGCTGGTTTTTCAGGCTAAACGCGTCTATGCCTGTAAGATGTATCAATATACGTGCTCATCTGTCTCTGGCCAGTGGCAAACCGGTCACAAATTCTTTTGCGACAACTGAGTGTTCAATATGATGGATGGCCAACGAGCCTTGACCGAGCGGGAACCTAGCAAACCCTCACCGATCACTTCGGGCGCAACCCACCCCTGCCATGAGAAACTGCCTACGATGGGACTCGCGCGTTGAGGTTGTCAGTACAGAGTACTAGACATGTGCATCTTTGGGTGTACGTCGACAGCGTTCCGAGGCCATGATCTGTCTATTGGATCGCCCAAGACGTAGAAGCAGGAATAAGCAATCGATCTAAGGGCACAGTCTCCGTAGGATGTCCGAGGATGCATAGCCACGTCATTATACTGACCCGATCGGCTGAAGTTGGCTGAAATGCTGACTTTGTTTGGGGTCCGTATTACTGTATTGCTTCCTGTGCGGATCTTCTTTTGCTCAAAAGTGCTCGTAACGGAACGATTGAAACGCCCAGAAACCTGAATGAACATTCCGCTTGCCAGTTGTAACAGCATCTGCGGCGGCAACTGCTGTGCGGCTTCATTTTGCAAGAATGTTACGTGCCGTGTTGAGACCTCGGCAGTTGATGGGCCTCGAAGGAAGGAAGCAGAGCAAGGAGAAGCCGCCTGTTCGCATGTACTGTAGCACACTGGGGATCGTGCGCTTGAACCATGAAGGCCTCATATGCTCGCTTTAACACGGAGTGCCTATCCCAACAAGGGTGTGGCCAATAATCCAATTTGACGTGGTATCTAAGATCGAGTCTGGGGTTTTGCAGGACATGGTGCAGGAGAACAACGGATTACCATACGATTCGCCGTGTTGTTGTTGGTAAGCTTGTCGATATCTGAAGAAATAAAAAGAAAAGGCGAATGAGATGTTGGGAATAATTAACTTGCATCCAGCTGAGTCTTGACAAGCATGTTTTACGTGTTGCTTTTTCGAGCGTTGTGCATCATCGAGACCGTTGAATCGAGAAGCTGCAGGGCAGACATATTTGGACCATGGGGGCGGGTGTGTGTGGCCAGCATCCATGGTAGGGATGTGCCGTTAGACCAAGCGCTGGTATTATTGGACGTCTTTGCGTTAATTATGTACGGTGGGTAGGTGGCCGCCAAATGGATGGATCTCACCAACACCCGTTACATTTTCGGCTCACTTGGTGACAAACTGTGCAAGATGTGCATCAGAGCGCAGATGTGGGTAGACTCTCGGCGAATATTATGCGAGAATCTGTCTTGATGATACCTGTCAGAGCAACCACAGAATGTTATGTGCAGGGAGACACGAGAAAGAACCGCTGTGTCGAAGTATTGTACTGTACACTGTATTTGTGGGCACAGACGGTAGGAGCGTGCAGACAGGTGATAACGAAGTATTCCTCAGGCCGGGATGCTGGCGCTGGTGATTTTTTTTTTTTGTTGAGGAATCATGATGAATAAGAGATCGATTTGCGAAGATCGAAAGGAGGTCGGGCAAAGCTGGTGAAGCCGGGGGCTGAAACTATCAACGGGGTGACAGCGCTTGCATGAGATCCATCACCGATGGATCTCCAAAATGACATTTTAGGTAGCTATGCCGGCAACCACTTTGTCGTTTCCGATATTTGCGATGATCAGCGGCGGTTGAGTTGGCGCAGAAGTAAGGCCAGCCGGGGTTCGAATATGACCAGGAAGCTGATGCCTCCGAGTCCAGTTGGTGATTGCCGCATGCATCGCAACAGGCACCAACATTAGCAAATCGTCTGATGATCTGCACGTTGTGAAGGCGTTTTATTTTGTATGTAGGCAGGTAGTAGTATCTTCCCTAAAACGATTCGCCAAGGGGTTTGAAATGGAGTTTGAGGAGGCTTCAATGGAGAAAGAAGTGATGGAAGGAGGTCCAACCAGACCAGACCCTCTTTTCCCTGACATCACTGTTCCATTAGGTAAGGCATATTTGTATGAGATTGCAAACAATCCGCTCAAGATCCAGAGTCGGTGTCGGTAACTGGCTCATTTCGTTTTCTTTGCAGGCTGGAATTTCATCCAGGATAGTACCTAGACAGAGAAGGATAAGGTGAAGCTGTTCGAAATGACAGCGCGCTAATAGCTAAAAAGAACAAGGAAACCCCAGCCTGAGACTGCCCCAGTTTTCTGTCCCGTGAAAAAGATCCACCGAAACATGAGGGTCAAGAGCGAGCAAGACGTTCCTTCTCCTCCTGCCTTCCTGCCTGCCATTCCAGAGAATCACTGCATAAACAGTCTAGTCTAGGATTTGTTGTTACATCAGGTACAAACCTACATAAAGGCATCGAGATGAAGTGTTAACCGAGAACTCTTATTCTCGGTAGACCGAAGGAAGGGAAAATAGTTGACAGCCCGATCTCTGACATCTCGTGAACTTAGATTCAAATGCACCAATTAACTTTAATTACTACCTGCTGTGTATATCCACAAAACTTAGTTTACAGGCGCGCGTTATAACTGTTGAAACCTTAAGAGGTCTGTCCTGATGGATGAGGGAGCAAGAAATTACGTAGCGACTTAAAAGAATACATAAAGATGCGCTCATGAGAGATTTTGTAGATCTGTATTTCCAGGGGTCAAGTGAGGAGTGCAACATTATTACGGTGGAATAAACTTATTTGGCCGACATGGAGTCAAGCATCAGCATATGTACATACCCCCCAAGACTCTGTGCAGCACAGCACAGGACTTGGTTAGGTAGTATTGTGTGTCATCTTGATGATCTCGTGCATTGCCTTTAATCAACTTTGCTTCTCCTGTCATTTTCTACCCCGACTCCACATCCGCCATGTTCTTGGACATCCATGCGATACTGACATTAAAAACATTTTCGAAAAGAAGGAAAACATCTCCATAATATGCTTTTCTTACCAAAGGAATGCTGCCAGCTGGTAGAATTCAACTATAGTTCGTCCGCCCTGCATCCAAGGCCCACCACGTGTTCCATTCCTAGTATCTAGTACATACTTAAGTGACAGTCTGGTAGCTCTTGGATATGGATATGGATATGGATATGAGTATGGGCACTGACTCGACTTTCACGAGTCCTCTGAGGCCCCCCCTTGAACAACAGTACATATCCACATTACAAGTGAAACACATCACTATTGGATATCAGCGTCTCATAAAACAATCCAGAAAACAACAGAAGTCCCCCAAAGCCAGCAGAGACCCAAAAGAGCTCCAGTACAGTAGAGTAGGTAAGGTACGTAGGAATACCTGAATGGTAGCTGGCATGGAACGATGCAACATCGGAGGAAACCTGCTCGCTACTGGGGGTCACCCTCCAGTCAAATTATTCGATCTGGTTTCTCTTGGTGTCAGACTTGCGGGCGGACCTGGAAACGGCGGGAAATAGATCAATGCCGGTCGGTAGGGATAAAGGATAACATCGGCCGATACGATATAGTACCTTGGGGTATTGTGGATCGAAGTACCTAGATCTTGCAGCGAGGCCCAGGTCATGACCGACATGTACTTACTTCCTGGGAAGAAGCCAGCTGAGACGGGCGCATCTGATCTGTCTGATGTAGTGTGCGGAAACCCGCCCGTCATCATTGGAACAAGGCGCGGATTATACTGCAAGTCTCAGAACTAACTATCGTTCTTGCCGTTAGACGCTGATGAAACCTCAATCCCTGAGGGAGACTGCACCGCTTAGGATCACGGATATGTAAGGATCCACGAATGTCTGATGAGTTGGCTGTGTAACCGCGAAGCTGATATGTAAATATCTCACTCAACTTGATTAATCCTGCACCCCCTTTGCTCAGTGCACCTCACAGGCTCACACATTACATGCTGGCGATGCAATTACAGTCCGGTACGGCACTGTACAGTACATTACAGTACAGTACAATGCGTTGCAAGCACCTGCATGGCATGACTGAGGCAGCAAGCCGGGAGGCGTTATCGGGGAGGCTGAGTGACTACCTACGTTATTATTAGTTTAGTACCCAAGGTACCTACTTAGTGTTCAAGGATCAAGCTTGACTAGGTCGAGCAAGTGCGTACCGTGTAATAATAAGTTTCACGCCGCGATCGATATCAGACCACTTTGCAAGCCCTTGTCGCAGTCAAAGGATGTTCTAGGCTTCTAGTCTGGCACTCCCTGGCCCTTAGATCTTCCAATCCGGGCCATTATTAAAGCCTAACCCGATGGTCACTATTCAGTGTGTGTGATGGGCTTGCCCGGGGAAGGCTTAGCTCTAGTATGAGGCACACGATTTGAGGCTAATGGTGGGCGAGGACTCAGTGTCAATGGCTCCGGTTGGTCTCTCGCTTCAGCCGTGCGCTACGCCGCATCGTGGGGATCTCATGATCGTGTCCGCTGGGATTCGTCCTCCAGCGTTCGAGATCTGACCCCTGACGACATTGGACGTTTCTGCCGTGTGTGTCACAGCACCCTCCAGCGTCCATGTAAGGTAATCGGGCCTAGTAAGCCCTGCGCCAATAACTAACAGGCAGTTGCTTGACATCGACATCGACATTGGCTAACTAGTTCATGTGTATGTACTGTACTATACCATCATCAATCGATGATTCAATATCTCCAACGTTAGATCCCGACCGTTGGGATTTCGTGCTGGATTCAACGCCACGCACCCGAAGCGAAGGAGGGCTGTGTAACTGTATTTGGGATGGTTCGAGCTGGGTTGGGCTGTATCATCGGTGGGTTTCTGATTATTGAATTAATATGGGTTGCAGGCATCTGATGAATCGTGCCGGAGATGTCTGCCCGTGGCTCACTTCAACGATACGGTACAGGCATAAGATCCATGCTGTCGTATACAGGGGTGTCCGCGATGCTGGAACAAAGGTGACAACTCTTCCTTCCTTACCGATTTCAAAATGTGGGAGAAGGATGGCTTTCTTTTTCCTGGGTTGATAGGTTAGATACCGAGAAGTCCCCTGTTTCCACTTATGCTTGCTATTCCCGAACCCGACTCGATATCCAGCAGGGGGGCGTCGATGGCATGTTTGTTGCTTGGATAGTGCATACCGAGGCAGTCAGTGGGCAGTTTTGTGTTTCTGCACCCAACTACCTAAGTAGGTATGTAATATGTACTTGAAGAGAGACCGAGCATCACATGGGTGCTCATACTAATGTACAGACTTGTGCGGTTCCGCAACATCTCGCTCGGTGTATTCATGACATGGTGAATGAAATCGATAGGAAAACGTTCAAGGACTACCTGCAAGGCCATCCATCTGGCTAACAAGGAAAGACAGCCGTTGATGGCAGCTTCGCATACTACAGACAGCACAACATATCGAAACTACGGTACGGAGCCGTCACTCGTCACATTACATGAGAAGGTACTTTATGTCTAGCCTTATGCACATGTGTTTTGCCATAATAAATATGGGCAGGATATCGGTCGTTCTAGACAGGTACAAAAGCTTATCCAAGCCGAGGAGTTCTCGTTTGAGTAGGAGATCAGGTCAAACTCATGCAGCTAGCAAGTAAAACGAATGTCAAAAAATTCGATGCTTGTCATTGATGGATCGCCCATCTCTAACACGAATCCGATTTCGAATAAACCTCTCTCATCCTATTCGCTGTATCTGGGACCGCCATGCATTGCGGATTTAGTACCGGGGATATATTGATGTACCTACAGATACATAGTACATTAAGCGAAGAGTAGACATGTGAACAAGCCATCTTTGCACATTGGCAGCCATGACTGGCAGATGAAGAACAGTACATACAGACGGTATCGAACAAGGGTTTTTCTATATGAATTGCTTTTTGTATCCCGGTAAAGGCCGAGTTGGATTCGTGAGGTGGTGTTGGAAAATGTATGACTTGCATCCTCGATCAGCTGTATCGCCCGGTGACATCGAAGAATCTGCCGGATCTGGAGAGCAAATGCCGGAAAGATCAAGGTACAAAGATACAAAAGCAAAAGCAAAAGCAAAAGCAAAAGCAAAAGCAACGAGTAGACTAAGAGGGGGGGGGGGAAGAGGGAGAGGACAAGAAGAGAGAGAAAAAAACACCTCATGATCCTCCTGCAGGAAACTTCGTCTACAGTACATCGCGCCTCCCGATACTTGCGGAGTCAGTTTAATGTTGATGGGCCATCAGGCTAAACCAAATGTGTCATTTTAGGACCTGCCCGCCGTCTAAGAAGCAACTGGGGCTTCCATCGGTACGGTAGATAAGTGGGGTAGCACCCCTTCTCTCAGTGTAAAGTCCCTAAATACTTAGCCCCTACTGGACGGTTTCAGGCCGTTCAGACCCTGTGGGCACTAGAAGCATGCTAAGTATTTCCATTCAGCCGTCAGGTCCAGAGATATCTGTTACTTCATTTGCCAGATTCAACATCCCTGAAAACGAGAGAACTTTTTTCTTTCCTTTCCCCGGGTAGAAACGTGATTGCTGCTCACACAAGCACAAGGACGATTGCGTTAGCAGAATTCTCCGAGTTGTACCAGACCCGTACCATAATTGAACAACGTAACGTTGTATCAGTATCTACTGTAGAAGGACGTAGACGAGATACCATATCTCAACTACCTGCCCCATCAAAGATATAAGCGATTTGAGAAGGAGAAGCTGTTTAATTACCTCTACTATGTAGATACAAAATGAAAACCTGTCTTGTCAAGAGTAATCAGGTTTAGAGTTACTGGTATGGAGGTTTGGATATCACCACTTCATCCCACCCTAAACACGGACCAAATATTCAACAACGATGCACCAAAGAGTCTATAGAAGCAGATACCCTTCCGATTACCAGGTAAGATCGACACTGGGTCAGCTTGAAAAGAAAGGTCCTTTGGCACTGGCACTGCATCTGCATAGTCACACATGCCACCCGTTCACAACGCCAAGTCACACAACATGGCCGTTTTCGCCGGGGTTAAAGGCAAGCATTAGCAAAAACTGCCTGCCGCAGTTAAAACCATTCCTATAACATCCAAGTTATAGCAATGAGAGACGTTCATCAAAACACGAACCCCTGGTCCTTGTCAGTTAATAAGCTCATGTCATGACTTGACTTGTCCTTCAACAGCGGCGCAGCCGATGGATTTCCCAAGTGCTTGGAAACAGTATCTTCAAAAAGGCATTCAAACAAAAGGCCAGATACGACCCAGATAATTACAAGGAAGACCCATGCCATGGTGAGAATCATCTCTTCCTCCTCCCTGTGACGCATGCACACAATCCCCCCAAAGGAGCAGAACAAGACCCTGGCGGGCAAGATTACATCCATACCTAGGTAGAAAACCTGCCTACATCTAGAAAAAAGCCAGTGCACCAAGCAGGGCTTCTAGCGTACAAGTCGAAGAACTGTTCGACGCCCTACCCATGTTATTCTGCGACATGCGTGTAATTAATTTACTACCTATGCGAACCGCACAACCCTATGCTGATCATGATATTGTAGTGTCTCTGTGAAGTGAAAAGTTACCAAGAGAACATTTGCGAAACAAACTTCATCAGAGCACGAGAAACACGTCGAAATGAAATCGTCGCCTATCGCTGCAATACCAAAAACGAAAAAGAGTAAGGATGTACATGGCCTTGCCTCTTTTGTACAGTACAGTATTCTGGAAGGCTAGTAGGTATGGAAGACCTTGGTCTAACGAAAACTGACTCCAAATCAACCGGGCCACCGGGATACTACCAGATTGTGCCAGTACAGTAATGTCCGTCATAGACATACCGTGTATTGGTTTCTGCTACTCATCTGTGCGTCCTCGCCTTGCAATCTTCGATGCATGAGTCGACGAGGCCTTGTCCTGTTTCAACTGTCATCTTGTGGTAAGACAATCAACCAAGTGCTTATCACTATGTCAAACCCAAGAGGAGGAAGGTCGATGGAAGCCATCACCAGATCACCCGCCCACAGCTCGAGCAATGGCCTATCAACATCAGCATCTGCGTTGGCTTGGCTTGGCTTGGCTCGTTTCGCAGGTGAAAACCCCATGCCATGGAACATCCTTGACCAGTCAAAAGCCCATCTACGATTGACCGTCGGCTAAAACAAGACCAAGGAACCAAACTGACCGACCGCTTGTCGTTGCCCAACATACATTGGACCATCTGAAAGAGATATCACCCGCTAGAGCCCTTATAGTCGCCATGTATCTGTATTCTACATATACATATACATATACATATACATATACATATACGTACATCTTCATCTCATCTCATCTCATCTTGGCTCGTCAGTATGAGTGGAGTGGCAAACTTGTGCACCACACACGTCCATCATGGCGGCGCACTAAGCAAGGGCGTGTCTGATCTCGAGAGATTAGGTCCGCGGGTCATCTCTGCTCTACTAGCGACGTGAATGGATAACCCGCCAGCGCGGCGCCAGTCGACGATTTCGCGTGGTGGCGGATGAACCATCCCTGCGGGAGGGGAGCCGCGGGGGACCGTTCGGATTGGGTTTCTTACACAGGGACCTGCGGGCCACACGTGCTGGAGCTCAAATAAAGTGTCAACTGGCAGCTCCAGAAAAACTTAGTACTTTAAGGTAAGATGAGTGACCGTCCGTCTGTACCTTCTGAGCCAGGTGGGCTTGCAACTGCTCAAAGCCTGGTCCCTGCTCACTGACGTACCTGGCTGCGGTGCCGCCCATCCATCCATCAGGACGACCTCAATCTGTGTCTGGAAAGCGGCCCATCTCTTCTGCAGCATGTCTCCTAAAACTCATTGTTCGTCAGGTCGTCGGTCGTCATCGTTGTGGCTTACAATGGACAAGCCATTTTTTTTTTTTTTTTTGGCCAGGACCTTCATCCTGGACATGGGCTCCCTCAACGTAATATGCCTGATCTGATTTTTGAGCTTCATTAGCTCGAGCTTTGGAAACCTTTGTTCCCACCTCTTTTCAGGTCAATCTCGCTCATCTCCTATGTGAACCGTCATGTGTAATGTTTCCCGTTCTTTTTTTGCCCCTATTTACCTCTGGCTAGCATTGCTGCACTCCTGGCTCTCATACCCTCTAGTCCATTGCAGGGAATAGATGGCGATGCAACTGCACTGTACAATACCTACAGTCGACAGGGGACCTGGCCCGTACCGGATCGAAATATGATATGTCAATGTGAAGCCAGTTTAGTAGGTAACCAAATTATTCATGTCCAGCACCAGTGTCAGAAGTGCTGCAACACGAACATCCTAAACGATATTGCTATTAGAATAATAGCCCCATATTCCACCGGAACCTGCAAACTACAGTACAACGTTAGTTTCGACACTCTCAAAACTCTTATCCACTGTGTTGCGCTCACCACCGCATATCACTACTTGTCAACAACCACGGAACCGAGTTATGGTGGCTCGTGCCCTTGCGGCAGCATCAGAAACCCGCCGGCTCCCAGTCAAGTGGCATTGGGGTGGTTCAGGGGTGTCTTTTGGTACAGTACGTATTGTTTATGGACCACTCAAGCCAGACCGCTGCTGACCCCAGGGAGCAGGGCCCCCCAGAACTCGTACCATTTTGAAGAAGTTGAGATTGGAGATCTCCAAAGCCTAGCCGCTACTGAGCCAGACTATCGTCATGCCCCAGCCATTGGTGCAGGACATGACAGGTCGGTGTTTGAATCAACGGCAGTGAAGAGTGCATCATTGTCTCGCTTTTTCTCCGGCTTCTCTTCATCTGGTCTTCCTCTAGCACCAGAACCCCTAGGGAGAGCTGTTAAAGTGACGGACAGCGGATACGCACCAAATTCCAAGGCATGTTTTCATACTGATGACGAACGTGGCATATTGAATGAGGAGATGCGCGTCCCTTGAGATCTTGCCAGAGATGAGATGCCACAGCCCTAGAGCAACATGGGGGTTTTCAGTCTTTTTCCCCTTGGTCAACTTCAAGCACCCATCCTTGTTTGTTCTCAAAAGGCCCACTCATCCATGATCGATTCTCTTCGGATCCCTACCGTTCCCCTTCCCCACCTATACCGTATCGTAAACCGTCGTGCCGTCGTGTCCCCTAGCCAGTGGAAGCGAGCCTTGAAATCCCTGTAGCACGGGCGGTATCTCTATCCGTGACCGTTTCCACAGGCGTCGCGACCTAATGCCGTACATGATCAAGAAAACTCGCTGCGGCGCGCTTGCTGATTGACTTGTCTGTGACGTTGGATGTCTCGTAAGGATTATCGTCTTTGGGATAAGATTACCAGCATACGATCCTGCTCCAGCAGTTGTTTGTCAGATTGTTTTGTACATATTCGACGGTACCGATCAGTTCATCTGGGATCCCGCTGACTTGGGGAGAAAGAAAAAATTGTCGCGTTAGATGGGTTAATTTAGATGGATCACTGACAAACAACCGCGTCGCTGATTCTTCCTTTGTATCCGATGATCCTTTTGTTACCTCTAGTGTGAAGTAATAGGATCGACCAAGCGCTCTCCATTGGAGGTTGGTGCTTTTTGCGTTTTAAATATGCGCGTGCTTTGCTTCAAGCGGCGTTTAGATAAATACATGTTGGAGAGTTGGATTCGATGGCTGGTTGCTGCTCACCAGTATCACCACAGCGCAATTAGGTACTGACTGTAGGTTGTTACATGGATGCTGCCGAGGTATCATAGGGGGCAGGCAAGTGAGCATGCATTTCCATTAATTAGCACAGTAAAAAGGTGACAAACGAGACGCTGATCTCATATCTGGTTCCTCGTAGTGTAATGCACTGCAGCTCAGTTGGTGATTTTCAGGTGGTTGTACTGCCTGCTTGGGTTGCTCCTGTCACCTCGCAGTTCCTTCCGTTCTATACCTTGCCTCGCCTTGCTTTGCCTTGCCTGCCTCGCAGCTTGTAACTGCGCAATATTCCTTCCTCTTTCCTCTGCCCTTCTCCTCCGTTCTCTCCCTCCTTCTGTCTTTCTCACACCTCCACATTTCCGGCAACAAAGAGATAACCGACTTCTTTTTCCCTGACCTCGATCTTCGATTCTCCCTTTCTCACCTTTCAACCTTATTATCCACATAGGTTGACTTGTTCCGTACCTACTTGCTACTTTACCTTTCAGTGGCCCCCCCCGCGCTGACTCAAGCGCCTGCAGAGACACCGCCGTCCGCAGCAGCAGCAGGATTTGTCCTTGCCCGCCATTCTAGTGGCCCAGCGCTGCCCGGCTCCGTGTCTGTGTGCAATACATTATTGTACTATCCCTTGCTGGTCAACCCGTCCCAGTCTGGTCCTCACTCAACCAAAATATTGCGCAACTCCAGGGACGAGAGAGGAGAAGAAAGAAAGCAAGAAAGAGAGGGAAATTAAGAGGTGATCATCAAAAGTCAATTCAAAATACCGACATCGTCAATCAACAACAGCGCCAGCACTCGAGTCATCGCCGGTCCAAGTTTTGATCAACCAACCTCGCTGCATTCCGACGCCTAGCTTCGCGCCGCGTGCCAGGTGTTATCCACGTCGTGTCGAGCGAGTCCATCCACCACCAAAGGTATCGCCTACCTTGAGATTTCCAACAGTCACATTTGCTAGCTTCGACTCTGTTGCCAACAGGTGCAATCCAGTGCCGTGATTTCTGAGCTCCACCCGCCCAATTCTCTCGTTGGCTGCTCTGGGCTGTCTTGGGCTAAACCTGAGTGCTACGTCCCCAGACCCCGGGCATTGGACCAATTCCGCGGCAGTCGCTCGCCTGTTGAGTTTGCGCTACTCTTATACTCAACTTGTGTCCCAAAAGACGAGCATCAACCATCAATCACCCAAACTGGTTCTTCCATCTCGAGAGTTCTTGGTCCTTGACGCTCTCCCGACCAGCCTTTTGAATAACCCAACCTAAGTAAGCCCCAGTCTTGCGGCCCCTGTCTGTCGGGCAGAACAAATCCAATCCCGACCAGGACAGGACCTCTAAGTAGGCGGAACCCCCTGCCACTGTCCCGCTCAGCGCCACCACGAGGGACCTTGTCGCTTGTCCATCGCACGCCAGATCTACCCACCCCCCTGACCTGGTCTGGTCTGGTATTATTTGTTTCTTTTCTTCTTTGCCTCTGTTCATTTCGCCTCATCGGTCCCCCCTCCCCGTTTTGACACCCCATTGCCAATCCTCACCTGAGCCCATTGTCACATCTCTTATCCTAGTCCCGTGTCGACCCCATTCCTGGCTTTTTTACTTCCCCTAAGCACCAGGAGCTCGTTCTTTACCACCCCCCTCCCCGTTATTCCGTGCTGCTGTTTTCTTTCGCCCATCAAGCACCCCCCAGCCGGATCTAGCCAGGTCAGATGCATCTACGGCCTTAAAACTGTCCCAAGTCATTGTTAGTAATTACCAGATCCGCTATGGAAGCGGCTGACTCTGGAGCCAGGCAAAGGTCCGTTTGAATCCCGACTTCAATATTCATATTTCTGTCTGCCCCTCCCGTATTAACTAACACCTTTTCTCCTCTTACAGCCGTCACTCTGCTACCAATTCAGAACACCAACTCCACCATCCACCTCAACCTGATCAGCCATATTCGGACCATCGCCATCATCACTCCTACTCGCGGGACATTCTCGACAGGTCGTCGTATCGAGAACCTCCCGCCATGGCAACGGCAACGCTCATCGCCCCGTCCGCCCATTATCCAGCTCAACCACCTTTCTCCAGCTATCCCCAATCGAACTCGGGTGCCGCCAGCATATCCAACATGATTTCTTCCGTCGAACCTCGAAAACAAGCAGACGACCAAGAGCCGTCAAACCGTCAGTCGCTCCCGTCTATCTCGGAGGTCATTCAGGGCACCAAGCCTGGACCATATCCTGTCGCACATGCGCCTGGTCTCCAGTCTGCTTCGAGCCTGCCTTCGCCTTTTGCACCGGCACCTCGATCTTTCCCTGAGCCTGAGAAACGCTCCTCTCCTCAGCCTCTTCATCCGACATCGTCTTTTCCTCGACAAGATGGCCTGCCTGCGTTCTCAGACTCGCCCCGCCCGCACTTTAGCAGCCGCCCATCACTCCCTCCTGTCACTGATCGTCGCCAGAGCCCTCCAGTGAAGCCTGACCTGCCCCCTCAGCATCACCACCCAGAGCAGAAGCTCCCAGAAACCCATCACCCTCTTAATGGTGTTTACTCGCATCCTCCGCCGCCACCTCCTCCGGCCCCTGTCGCATACCAGCCTGGTCAATTGCCTCCTGGGCAAATGCCTCTTCCTGCGTACCCTATCTCTCCAAGACACCCAATGCCGCCGCCTGCTGCTGGCTCATACGACCCTCGAGCACCTCCGCACGTAGATGAGTCTGATTATGCTGCCCGAGCCAGGTATGACGCTACGGTCGACAGGCACTTCGAGAGCTGGAGCTACCAAGACTCATTGAGTCGTGTAAGTTACAACACTCTTGACACTAACAGTGCATCTTACTGATTTTGTCTAGATTGGCTCATCATCTCGTACCATCTTCAATTTTGCCGAAGCTTATAGCAGAATCGCTCAAGAGCAGCACGGCGCTCATCCCATTCCAGCTCGACTACCCACAGAACGCGAAGTCAGTGACATGCTTAGCAATATTGAACTTGTCAAGCGATCTCTGGAACAAGTGCGAGACTTGGTGCAAACCTCGATTCAGAACGAGCGAGCTCGAGAAGGAGCCAAGATGAAAGGTCCTTACGAGGAAGAACACGATGTGAACATGTATGGCGATGGAATGAAGCCTCAATATGGCATCACAGAAGTCAAAAAGCGACGAGGAGTGAGTCAAAATACCCGAACACATGAAAAAACCGAAGCTAACAGGACATAGCGCGCTGCTCCTCCAGGACGATGCCATAGCTGTAATCGAATCGATACTCCGGAATGGAGACGCGGACCCGACGGGGCCAGGACCCTCTGCAACGCATGTGGACTGCACTACGCTAAACTGGAGAGAAAACGACAACTCGAGGCAAGGTCCATCCGTCCCAAACCCGAAGAGGCCCACCGGCAATGAGCCACGTCGTCACATGTTGGGGTATCGACGAGAGATAATTCGAATTCGACACGGGGTCGCTCCTAGTCACCGGCAAACACATACTCACACTCGACGGATACATATACGCAACATTTACGCTTAATAATACCCAACTTTTCGGAACGGCGACTTTGCGTCGTTCTTTGTATATACGTTTTTACAACTCGGATACCTCAGGCTTCTCAGCAAGGATTCGCGGCATATCAGGCGTTTGACTCATTATACACACCCCAACCAACATTGTTAGTGGGTGTAGCTTTCGAAGTTTTATGGAGGGAGATGTGAAGTTTGAATTTTTAGACAAAAGAGTTTTCTTGGGCCACAATAGTGGGAAATTTCTTGGGATCACGGAGGAATGTAGCGCAGAGCAATCATGGTAGAATCACCAAATTGAGGTGTTGGGGTTGCTCTTTGGAAGGAAATGCTTTTGACGTGGGATCGGCAGTTGAGAAGAAAACTCCAACGGTTTTATGGCATGTACCCAAGATGGATAGTCTTGGCACGAAGAGAAGCAAATTGAAGGACCCAAAGAATTGGCTCCGCGTGGCAGAGCATTCAGCAACAACGACTTGAGATTAGTGACGATTGAAGAGATCACAAAGTGACCATGTCAAGACTTGATAGTCACGCATATGTCCCTGCAGTACTAGTGACAAGTGTGGTATGCATCCGATGCCGAGACGATCGTTGCTGAGACAAGAGTCCGAGCCCAGATGAGACTTGAGATTGAGATTGAGATTGGGGTATTTGCCACTTGGGCATCGATAGAGACTATTGAAAGATTGGCGAGTGTCGATTGGTCATTTCTTTTTAAAACTAAGGTCAATCCATAACCTTGCTCATGCAGGTAGGTTGGTAGGCTGCTATGATCTACAGTCACAGTGAGGTAGATATGTACGTATCGATTTGTATAAACCAGGGTTGGCCTTGGTAGTATAAACATGTATGTATCTACATGGTAGTATATTTGTATAGATGAGATGGAGATGAACTAAAACTTGTGAGTACTGTACCGTACCGTACCATACTGTAGGAATGTAAGTAAGTAGGTAGTGCAATGAGTAGTTCCTTAGACAATAAAAGTGACGAAAATAGGTAGCGAGTGCCAACTCATGACTACGGGAGGTGACCTATAAAACAAGACAGGATGGACAGATCAAAAACAAATGGTTCGACAGGGACAGTTACACAGAAGAATAGGGGTCGTACATGGAAGACGAGGACGGGACGGGAGGCTAATCAGGGCACGAGCGGGAGATCTAATGACGGGTAGCCTGCTTGAGCTCATCGAACACGGGAACGTGCGTGCATGTGCCTGTGCATGTGTACACACAGTAAATGTGTTGCTGAGCTGTTGGCGTTGAGGTTTTGAACAAGTCGTTCTAGATAGATAGATAGATAGATAGATAGATAGATTACTGCAGT
Organism: Fusarium transvaalense; assembly: GCA_013623685.1. Lineage (NCBI taxonomy): Eukaryota > Fungi > Ascomycota > Sordariomycetes > Hypocreales > Nectriaceae > Fusarium > Fusarium transvaalense. The sequence continues at coordinate 92,964 of JABFFG010000342.1, forward strand.
ACAAAGACCTAGCTGTAAGAAGAGTATGGTATGGGTTGTTGTTGGTCGATATACTTTTCACATTCCTACCAGAGAGCATAGCCAATGCTAGTAGCCATTTGTTGGCCTTGATATATGCAATCCATGGTCGTCTTTGACTGTTCTATCAGCCTATACATGCATAAGGTACACATGGACTGTGTGAGTGAGCTGCAATGCATGCATACATACAAGAGACACGACAGAAATGGTCGGCGAGCGATTGTGATTGTGAAGCCATCGCCAGACCAGACATGTCTTGATGCCTGAACTACCCCAGAATCCCGCGCACCATGAACAATGGGAGAAGAGCACAGGAGCTCGTATGCGCTGTTGCTTGTGCCACTTGATCAGAGACATGGCTGCAAGCACGCGATCTGCACGTCTTTCCAAGATCTTCCCTGGTCCTCCCCCTTTTATGTGATGTGATGAATGGGGGGCGGGGGGGATCTTTCCTTGTAGTACTGGAGCACAAGAGAGTAAGTATATAGACTATCATATCATCTAATCTCATCTCAGAACATGGCATAGCATGAACCTCCCCCCCAACACCCCCCCTTGCTCTGTGCAACGGTAACACAGCAAGGTCAGCGAGAACAAGAACAAGATAAAGGCTCTCCTGTGCCGCGTGTCTGCAAGTGCTTGGCTGGTTTCTCCTCAGCTGGGTTACATGACATTACATGTACGGAGTCTATATGTATGTATCCATCCATGTGGCTTGCTTTGGTCTGTATAAGGGATCTAGAGTCAGGCTGGTAAAACGACTACTTTTGTGTGTGGTTCGAGTTTGTGAGGCTCTGACGGGGCGGCATGCGAACCATGTGTATTGTACATTATTAATGTGAGGCTCATTAGATTTATTGCATTGTGCCATCCATATAGGGCGTCAAGTTATGGCCCCATCATGATAATCGGATGTTTGTATATATGTGGATGGCCTCAAACGAAAAACACCCCACAAGAGTTCAAGGTCTGCCTTGGCTGAGACATGGAATCAATGGCTATATAGTCTAGATCCTCATTCCCCAGACTTGGATGGGGGATCGACGTCTTTGAGAGGTGTCGTAATTGTGCAACTACATACAAGTCAACGACCAGGGCACTCATTCACTCACTCACTCTCACTCATTGATCGGCTGCGCCCCATAATCGATCGTTGGTGACAGATTGAGTACGGAATTTAGCCGTTTAATTTTTCAATCGTCACCCTTGACTTAATTCTACAAACTCTTCAACAGCCGCCATTCCAGCCAAAAACTAAACAAAGCTACCGTTTCCAACCTAGAAGGGGATGGGGGCCCTTCACAGCCACGTGGTATCTTACACCCGAGGAGCAAGGGTCTTTTGGTCTAGTTCTTTTAGTGTAGGCTGGCTGGCTGGCTTTCTTTACCTCAGCCAGCCTCCCTTCTCACCCGGGGCGTTGGGTGAAGGAGGGGGG
>JABFFG010000343.1:0-67524 GCA_013623685.1 Fusarium transvaalense
CCGAACTCCCCCACAACCCCACCCCAGTTCGATCGAATCCTTGCCTAGCATGGGCCTAAACGAGGAATTCGACGACCGACAGATCCAAACCGAAGCCGAGCAACAACCATACATACCTTATGAGTATCAGACTGAGAACAATGACTCGTGGGCTGGTGCCTTGCCGGTGAAGCAGGGTCTCTATGACCCTTCTTATGAGAAGGATGCTTGTGGTGTCGGCTTTGCTTGGTGAGTTGGGTCCCTGGTCAATCAATTGGGTTTATACAGTCGTCGCTAACATGTTCGCAGTCACATCAAGGGCAAGCCTAGCCACAAGATTGTTAGTGATGCCCGTAACCTCCTTTGCAACATGACCCACCGTGGTGCCGTGGGATCTGATGCACGAGATGGTGATGGTGCTGGTGTCATGACATCCATCCCCCACCGGTTCTTTATCAAGAACTTTGAGAAGGAGGAGGACATTAAGCTGCCTCCCCTGGGCCAGTATGCCGTGGGAAACCTGTTCTTTAAGCCCGACGAGGAGACTCTTCAGGAGTCCAAGAGGCAGCTGGAAGATGTTGCCGAGTCGTTGGGCCTGCGAGTCCTGGGATGGCGAAGGCCTCCCGTCGACTCGACACTTCTTGGACCTGCCGCCAAATCGCGTGAGCCCATCATCGCTCAGCCTTTTGTTGTTCTTGCCTCTGCCTACGGCACCGGCAATGCTCCCGAGATGACCGACCCTGAGAAGTTTGATGAGCGTCTGTTCGAGCGACAGCTGTACATCCTGCGAAAGCGTGCTACTCAGAGCATTGGTCTGCACAACTGGTTCTATCTCTGCTCCCTTTCAAACAAGAACATTGTCTACAAGGGTCAGCTTGCTCCCGTTCAGGTTTACTCCTACTACCACGATCTTGTCAACGCCGACTACGAGGCGCACTTTGCTCTGGTGCACTCTCGTTTCTCCACAAACACTTTTCCCTCATGGGACCGTGCTCAGCCCTTGCGATGGGCTGCTCACAACGGTGAAATCAACACACTCCGAGGTAACAAGAACTGGATGCGTGCCCGTGAGGGTGTCATGCAGTCCGATGTCTTCAAGGAGGAGCTTGAGCAGATGTACCCTGTTGTTGAGGATGGTGGTTCCGATTCAGCTGCTTTCGATAATGTTCTCGAGCTTTTGACTATCAACGGTGTCCTCTCTCTCCCTGAGGCGGTTATGCTCATGGTTCCTGAGGCTTGGCAGGGTAACCAGCACATGGACCCCAAGAAGGCTGCATTCTACGAGTGGGCTGCTTGCCAGATGGAGCCTTGGGATGGTCCTGCTCTGTTCACATTCGCCGATGGCCGATACTGTGGTGCCAACTTGGACCGAAACGGTCTCCGACCTTGCCGTTTCTACGTGATGGACGATGACCGTATCATCTGCGCTTCCGAAGTTGGAACCATTCCCGTTGAGCCCGAGACTGTCATCCAGAAGGGTCGTCTTCAGCCCGGTCGCATGCTGTTGGTCGACACACAGGCTGGTCGCATCATTGATGACAAAGAGTTGAAGGAGGCTGTTTCTAGTCGATTTGACTTCCGAGCCTGGCTCGATAGTGAGTTGATTACTTTGCCCAAGGTCGTTGAGATCATGGAGCAGGCTCTGGATCTCGCGCCCAAGCTTGATGACAAGACCATCCAGTCTGACCCTCTCCTCCACTCTTATGGCTACACTCACGAGCAGGTCAGCTTGCTACTCGCTCCCATGGCGGCTGATGAGAAGGAGGCTCTGGGTTCCATGGGTAACGATGCCCCATTGGCTTGCCTGACCCAGGCCCCTCGTCTCCTTTATGACTACTTCCGACAGCTGTTCGCCCAAGTTACCAACCCGCCTATCGACCCTATCCGAGAGTCCATTGTCATGTCTCTGGAGTGTTACGTTGGTCCTCAGGGTAACCTGCTCGAGATGGACGCCTCCCAGTGCGGTCGTCTTCTGCTTCCTAGCCCTATTCTCTCTATTGAGGAGTTCAATGCTGTCAAGAACATGTCCAACAAATACTCTGAGTGGACTGTCAAGACTATTGATCTGACTTTCCCCAAGAACCAAGGAGTTCAGGGCTACATTAGACATCTCGATGAGATCTGCAACGAGGCTTCCGCCGCTATTGAGGCCAGGGATCGTGTTATTGTTCTTTCTGACCGTAACACCTCGGCTGACCGGGTACCTGTCTCTGCTGTTCTGGCTTCTGCCATGGTTCACCATCACCTTGTCAGCAACAAGTGGCGATCCATGGTTGCTCTTGTTGTTGAGACCGCCGAGGCTCGTGAGGTCCACCACATGTGTGTTCTTCTCGGCTATGGTGCTGATGCCATCAACCCCTACCTTGCTATGGAGTGTATTCTCAAGTTGAACCGCGAAGGTCTCATTAAGAAGAAGACCACTGACGAGACTCTGATCCGAAACTACAAGCACTCTTGTGACGGTGGTATTCTCAAGGTCATGAGTAAGATGGGTATTTCGACTCTCGCCTCATACAAGGGCGCCCAGATCTTTGAGATTCTCGGTCTCGACGAGACTGTTGTCGAGCGATGCTTCAGGGGTACTGCTTCTCGTATCCAGGGAATGACCTTTGAGCTCATTGCTGAGGACGCTTTCCGATTCCACGAGCGAGGTTTCCCTTCCAGAACCAGCATTGGACCTCCCGGTCTTCCCGAGTCTGGCGAGTACCACTGGCGTGATGGTGGTGAGCCCCACGTCAACGACCCTACGTCGATCGCCAATATCCAGGATGCTGTCCGCACCAAGAACGACAAGTCCTACGAGGCATACTCCCGATCCGAGTATGAGCAGATCAAGAACTGTACTCTCCGTGGTCTCCTAGACTTCAAGTTCGAGGACTGCACCCCTGTCCCTATTGACCAGGTTGAGCCTTGGACTGACATCGTCCGCCGATTCTGTACCGGTGCCATGTCTTACGGTTCTATCTCCATGGAGTCCCACTCTACTCTTGCTGTTGCCATGAACCGACTTGGCGGAAAGTCCAACACTGGTGAGGGTGGTGAGGATCCCGAGCGATCTCAGCGTATGCCTAACGGTGATACCATGCGTTCTGCCATCAAGCAGGTCGCTTCCGGTCGCTTTGGTGTCACTTCTGCCTACCTCGCCGATTCTGACGAGCTTCAGATCAAGATGGCACAGGGAGCCAAGCCTGGTGAGGGTGGTGAGCTTCCTGGTCACAAGGTGTCCAAGTCTATTGCTCGCACCCGTCACTCCACCCCTGGTGTCGGTCTTATCTCACCGCCTCCCCACCACGACATCTACTCCATTGAGGATCTCAAGCAACTGATCTACGATCTGAAGTGCTCTAGCCCTCGATCTCGAGTCTCCGTCAAGCTTGTCTCTGAGGTTGGTGTCGGTATCGTCGCCTCTGGTGTTGCGAAGGCCAAGGCTGACCACATCCTGATCTCTGGTCACGACGGTGGTACCGGTGCTTCTCGATGGACTGGAATCAAGTATGCCGGTCTCCCTTGGGAGTTGGGTCTGGCTGAGACCCATCAGACTCTGGTTCTCAACGACCTTCGTGGTCGTGTTGTTGTCCAGACTGATGGTCAACTCAAGACCGGTCGTGATGTCGCCCTCGCCTGTCTACTTGGTGCCGAAGAATGGGGCTTTGCTACAGCTCCTCTCATCGCCATGGGCTGTGTCTTTATGCGTAAATGCCACTTAAATACGTGCCCTGTCGGTATCGCTACTCAGGATCCTGAGCTCCGAAAGAAGTTTACTGGTACTCCCGAACATGTCATCAACTTCTTCTACTATGTGGCCAATGAGCTCCGAGCCATCATGGCTCAGCTTGGTTTCCGTACCATAAACGAGATGGTTGGACATGTAGAGGTCCTCAAAATGCGTGACGACCTTCGCACCAACAAGACAGCCAACATCGACTTGTCTCTTCTCTTGACACCTGCTCACAAGCTCCGACCTGGTGTTGCCACCTTCAACGTCCGCAAGCAGGACCACAAGCTCCACGTTCGACTTGATAACAAGCTGATCTCCGAGTCAGAGTTGACTCTTGACAAGGGTCTTCCTTCGAGAATCGAGTGTGACATTGTCAACACTGACCGAGCGATGGGTACTTCGCTCTCATACCACATTTCCAAGCGATATGGTGAGGCTGGACTACCCATGGACACTGTCCATGTTAATATCAAGGGCTCCGCTGGTCAGTCTTTCGGTGCCTTCCTCGCTCCCGGTGTCACACTCGAGCTTGAGGGTGATGCCAACGACTACGTCGGCAAGGGCTTGTCTGGTGGTCGTTTGATCATCTACCCTCCCCGCTCGGCTGTCTTCAAGTCTGAGGAGAACATCCTTATTGGAAACACTTGCTTGTACGGTGCTACTACTGGTACTTGCTTCTTCCGTGGTGTTGCTGCTGAGCGTTTCGCTGTTCGAAACTCCGGTGCTACTGCCGTTGTTGAGGGTGTCGGTGACCACGGTTGTGAGTACATGACTGGTGGCCGCGTCGTTGTTCTTGGATCTACTGGTCGCAACTTTGCGGCTGGTATGTCTGGTGGTATCGCCTACATCCTGGACGTCCATGGTGATTTCCACTCCAAGCTCAACGATGAGATGGTTGAGGCTAGCGGCATTGAGGACCCTGCTGAGATCGCTTTCGTCCGTGGTCTCATTGAGGATCATCATCACTATACTGGTTCCGAGCGAGCTGCTCGCATTCTCGTCGACTTCAACCGAGCCCTTCCTCGATTTGTCAAGATTCTCCCTGTCGACTACAAGCGTGTTCTTCAGGAGGAAGCAGCCAAGGCTGCTGAGGCCAAGCGCGCTGAGTACAATTTGCCTGCCGTCTCTGGTGTCCAGCACAAGAAGTCCGACAAGGTTGCTAAGCTCCAGGATCTTGAGGAGGCTGTCGGTGACAACGCTGCCGAGAAGAAGCGTGCCCTTGTTCTTGACAAGACCCGAGGATTCAAGTTGTACAAGCGTCGCCAGGAGAAGTACCGACCTGTCAACTCCCGTCTCAAGGACTGGGCTGAGCTTAGCTCTCGTCTTGAGGAGGATGAGCTCAAATACCAATCTGCTCGTTGCATGGACTGTGGTGTTCCTTTCTGTCAATCCGAGACTGGCTGTCCCATCTCCAACATTATCCCCAAATGGAATGAATTGGTGTTCGCGAATCAATGGAAGGATGCTCTCAACCGTCTTCTCATGACCAACAACTTCCCCGAGTTCACTGGCCGTGTCTGTCCTGCACCTTGTGAGGGCGCTTGTGTTCTGGGTATCAACGAGGACCCTGTCGGTATCAAGTCCATTGAGTGTGCCATTATTGACCGAGGCTTCGAGATGGGCTGGATGGTTCCCCAGCCCCCCAAGGTCCGCACTGGCAAGACTGTTGCGATCATCGGATCCGGACCTGCTGGCCTGGCCGCTGCTGACCAGCTCAACCGCGCCGGTCACCTCGTAACCGTCTACGAGCGAGCTGACCGCCTGGGTGGTCTCCTCATGTACGGTATTCCCAACATGAAGCTCGACAAGCGCATTGTCAAGCGCCGTACCGATTTTATGGCGGATGAGGGTGTTGTCTTCAAGACCGGTGTTGCCGTTGGTGAGGAGGGTCACCCATCTCTCAACGACCTTCGAGCCAGCCATAACGTTGTTGTCATTGCAACTGGTGCTACTGTCGCTCGTGACCTCCCCATCAAGGGTCGCCAACTCGAGGGTATTCACTATGCCATGGAGTTCCTTCACAAGAACACCAAGTCTCTTCTCGACTCCGAGCTCGGCGATAACGCCTACATTACTGCCAAGGATAAGCACGTTGTTGTCATTGGTGGTGGTGACACTGGTAACGATTGTATCGGAACCTCTCTCCGCCACGGTGCCAAGTCCGTCACCAACTTCGAGCTTCTGCCTCAGCCTCCTCCTGAGCGTGCCAACGACAACCCTTGGCCTCAGTGGCCTCGTATCTACCGTGTCGACTATGGTCACACTGAGGTTCGTCAGCACACTGGTAAGGACCCTCGTGAGTACTGCATTATGTCTGAGGAGTTCATGGACGATGGCTCTGGCAAGGTCAAGGGCATCAACACCATCCGTGTTGAGTGGACCAAGTCTCCTAGCGGTGGTTGGGACATGAAGAAGGTTGAGGGCTCTCAGCAATTCTTCCCCGCCGACCTCGTCCTGCTTGCTATGGGTTTCCTCGGACCTGAGGCTCGTGTTCTTGGTGACGAGATCGAGAAGGACGCTCGCAAGAACGTCAAGACTGCCCCTGGCAAGTACAGCACCAACCTTGAGGGTGTCTTCGCTGCTGGTGACGCCCGCCGTGGTCAATCTCTTATTGTCTGGTAAGTTCACACTGAAATACAACTCACTTAAAGATAAATACTAACAAACATTACAGGGGTATCAACGAAGGTCGCCAGGCTGCCCGTGAGATTGATTTGTACCTTGAGAAGTACACCAACCTGCCCGTCACTGGTGGTATCACCAAGCGTACTGCGCAGGAGATCTTTAGCCAGATCCAGGTTGAGGCTTAGATAAAGTCCATTTTCATGTGCTTTTTTTAGTCAATTGTTGTGTTTGGGGGATTTGGAGCAAAAGGATACAGGATGATACCATGATCGTGGATTCGGTTATGTTAAAGGCGTGTTTTAAGGATATAGTTTAGTTTTTTATACCAATTTGAGAGGCTTGGCTTTTAGCAGATTTGCGATTTGGTAGTTTTGTTGCCATGATGGTTGATTACTTATTAGTTCGTGATGGATCAATTAACCTTAATTTGACGGCCAGACTAGGGAGGGGGTGAGAGAAAATAAAGATCCTAAGCTTAGGGTACTGAAAATAAACAGCCTAAGAGTGGGTCTAAGATGGCCTAAACTGACTAAGTTATTTTGTCCGTTAGGTGATTGGACCTGTGTTTTCTATGACCCTGAGGCCAGATCAGAGAGAACACCAATAGCTTAGACAGCAGGCAAACCTACCGCCCGCATCCAGGCAGCTGTAGTATTATTACCCTGACTAGTCTTTTTAAGAAGCATTGACAAAATCTATGCATACTTGACGATACCATTGTCGATATTGTCACAACCAAACTATAAGAGTGACAGAGTCGAAACATTGACCGTTTGGTACGCAAAGAGAGGTTTGTGAAACCTGCACGCCAACATCAAAACAAGAATTATTCGGATACAATGGACACATAGAAACAATACTGGATTAATTATTGAAGCAAACGACTGCCTAGAAAAGCAAGTAAAGGTAATGCCTTCTCTTTGCACCTGAAGCGAAAAGAACTTCTGGACACATACCGGTACAAAGGCGAGCTGGTAGGGCATCAGGGAAGGATGACGACAATTCATGCAGCTACTTCACCTGAATTTCATTCGATCATGTTAGTTTCTTTCACTCGACTTTGATTCATTGGTCAATCCATGAACTAATATTTGGTCATGGGCATTGGCTTCCGTATTACAGCTTGTAACGCCACAGCTATCAAAGAACCCCTGGTAAGAGTGACTGCTCACAATATCGTGCCTTTGATAGAAAACAAGGTAAAGAAACATAGCTACCAAAGGGAATTGATGGTGTTCAAGGTTCTGAGATGATTTCTATGCAAAACAATGAAGAAGACCATGGCGGTTGATCGATAAGGGGTATAATTAATCCCCTTTCTGATGTTCCTCATCCAGAGGGGATTAGTTGTCAATATGAAGCTTCAAATAAATCTGTAAGAATTCAGCACTCATAAGTCAATTTAAACAATCTCCTTTCCCTATGTAGTCTCTGGTCTTGGAGTTCATCAGTAATGGAGTAAATCCGCCATGGCATCTACAGCTTTAACATTACAATCATAAACAGCAAACACTTGATCATAGATAGCATCAGGACGCTCTCTTCAAATAACTGTACAATATTTTCAGTGAACTAAACCTGATAGCTCACATCCGTCAGGGACTATACCTCTTGTTCACTTTGTGTACAAGATTAGCTTGATTTCACTCTTCTTTGATATATTTTCAACCCCAGTGAGACTAACATGGTCTTAACCCATGCTTTACTGACTCTCTGATTCATTCATTAGTCTTTCACCGCTACGGTCTGCTCTATAGTTCTTTGTACTTAGCGGTTCTTCTTTACAAATTGTAGCCATTGTGGCAGCGTGCCTTTCACTTTCATGAGTTGAAAGCACAGTAAAACGTAGTTTCATTTGCATTTACGAAGTTCCTGGTGTCATATATGATCAAATCACAGGAGAATAACTATAGATATGAATTATTACCTTCTATTTGCAGCTGTAGCAGCTTCGTTCAATTGTGTAATTCGCATTCGAAACCATCGTTTGGTACGTTGAACGTAGACTTGATTTTCAGTATCATTATTTGGTATCCATATCAACATGTCAGGAGAAAAGAAGGTATGAAAGCTACACTCAGGGGAACAAGATAACAGGTATTAACTACTAAGGGACAGGCCCGAAGAGCAAAACCTAAACCTCGGCAATGTCCACATTGCGACGGAAAGTTCGTTGCTCTGAGGAGACATATACGGCATGTCCATGAGAATGAGAGGCCATACCCATGCGAGTACCCAAACTGCGACGCCAAACCCTTCAAAAAACTGGATCACCTCAAAACGCACATCATGGCTAAGCATACAGACGAGAGACCGTTCAAATGCGATTTCCCAGAGTGTCCCCGTAAATCCAAAGGTTTTGTACAACAAAAAGACTTGGACTATCATGTCAGGGCTGTCCATGGTGTGGACGCTTTTCAGTGCCCCGAATGTGGAAAGAACTTCGGCGCCCAATGGGCTCTTGACCAGCATTGGAAGATCGAACACGCTGAAACTCCCCTCCGCTTCCCATGCAGGTTCTCGACCTGCAACAAGGAGCTAAGGTCACCCGCTTCCAGATGGGAACATGAACGCCTTCATACCCACTTCCGCTGCCCACTCCAATTCTGCAAAAAGTTCTTCAAGACTGCCGAAGAGGCACTTACGCATCCAGAGGACCCTGACCATGCTCTGGTACGGTCCTTTATGCATGCCCCCTTCCAAATTGCCGTCTGGCGGTAGCTGGGAAAGTGTTCTTGAAAGCTAAGCTGGAAAAACATTGGCAGGTCCATCGGGATAACGGTCACGTTTCGTCGGACGCTGTATTGGAATACAAGCGTGCGAGACTCCCTCAATTCTCGAGGAGCCCCTTGTCCGATTCCATCTTCGCCTATCGGCGCCCAACTGACGTTGGTGGGACTGTTCTTCCAAGCGGTGTCGCGGACCCTGATGACATAGAACATCAGGCGATTGATGATGATGGAGACGAGCTTATGGAAGACAATTTCATTCAGAGCGACTTCATGGAAGTTGACTTCGTGGATGATGACTCCGGGGAAGAAGATGACTTGGAGGAAGAGGATGACCTGGAGGAAGAGGATGATGCTGAGGAAGAAGACGACTCCGAGGAGGAGGATGACGCCGGGGAAGAAGATGACCTGGAAGAAGAGGATGACTCTGAGGAAGATGATAACCCTGATGACGACGACTACGAGCAAGACGTCTCTGAAGAAGGCGACTCAGACGAAGATGACTTTGGAGAAGATGACATGGAGGAAGGCGATGATATGGAGGAAGACGATGACATGGAGGAAGAAGACGAACCCGAAGAAGACGACTACGAAAAAGCCATCTCTGAAGAAGGCGACTCCGAGGAAGATGACTTTGGGGAAGAGGGAGGAGATCCCTTGCCTCAAGGCGAGATTGATATCCTTAAGTGGAATACGGAACTGTGGGGTATGTGCTGCATCGAACCCCTCAACTATTCTTGTTACGCTCAAAGACTAACCATTATTAATTTATTATACAGAGACACTCAGGGACGACCTAGCTGTATCTTTGTGTGCAAGGGGATATACTTGTATTGGATCGGACTTGCATTCTTTGCATGTAGTCCACAAACCATGCCCGGAGCAGGTTACTATTGACCTGGATAATGCCCTCTTGAGGGAATACTGGGGTGCCAATATACCTGCGCTCAGACTTGACACCCGATGCGTCAAATGTCGTGCGGACTTGAGGACAGCACGCGAGAACCTCAAGGTTGATCGACCCAACGTCAATTACCCACGCCTTCGAGAACAGTTCTTGGCAGTCGCATCGGAACCCTGGGTTTTGTGGCGTACCGAGTACGAAACTCGTGTTAGGCAGCCTGTCATCCATATACAACGCAATATGGAGATGCAGCCCGTTCATCGCAAAGCAGTCGTTATTGACTGCGAATGGGATTCGAGCGACCTACGCCTGTGGGAGGTTGCTATTGTTGATCGAGCTACCCGGCAGGTGTTGGTAAACACATTGGTAAAGGGTTCGAAGCCTGCCAAAGTGGTTCCTCTCATTCAAGGCAGGTTGAAGAGTCATCCGGGACTGGCAGCAGGCAATGAAGCCAAGCGCAGAAGACTCTTTTCCCAAGCCAAGAACTCGGCAGTTATGGATGTGCGCGAAGTCGCTCAAGTTCTGCAGCAGGCAGGCATCACGCCTGACACTGTGTTCATTGCCTGGCATAGGAGTAGAACTGACCTCAGCGTATTCCGAAATTTCTTGGAACAGGGAGGGTACGAGGGCATCCTGCCTGGGAATGACAACTGCATACCTATGGTCGATTATTTCCGACGGAATGTGCCCGCATCCATTTCACTTAGCCTGCCTACATTCTTCCAGGTTCTCTATCCGGACCATTGGCTTATCGGTCGCAACCACCGCGCTCTGCCTGATTGTCTGCAGACAATGCTGGTATTAGACGCCTTTGACCAGCTCTGCAAGCCGTCCGAGAAGCGGAAAACCAGATGGAGGATAGAGACCCTCCAAGATCTTTACAAGTCTGACAAGTCGGAACAGGATATGCAGCGGGATGTGCAGCAAGGCCCTTCGGTCTCCGTTAAGAGGAAGGCCAGCTTCACAGAACAAAGCATCAAGCCTGTAAGACCTAAGCGTGCGAGGCCGTAGCGTGCGATACGGCGGTACAGATCGTGGCTCTTCTTTGCCTACAGATGGAGAGTGCCTGGGTCTTGGTAGTATGTTGGCGTTGAGACGGTTGTCAAGTTTTCTTATTTGGATTTTTCTTACTGGGTTCTCCTTGGCTGTACGGTTGTTGAATTTCTTTAGTTGCAGAGGACATAGAACGGGTTAGATTAGGTTACGGTAAAGGAGTTTATTTGAGATACTAGCGAATTTTGTTGCGAGAGATATGAGATATCCACTGGCTTGCAGAGTGACTTTTGCCTAAGGCTTAGGATGCCAAAGAATAAATAGCCTAAGATTGAGTATAGTATTTCGTCTCTTATGTTCTTTAGGTCTAAGTAGGGGCCTGTTTATTGCTTTGCTAACCAAGCCCTAGTCCTCTTATAATCCAGAAATGTTTGTTATTCTTTCACATACGACCATACCTACCAGAAAATACGGGATCCCGTCCGCTCTCCCATAGTCAAGCTGGTAAGGGGCGGATTAGTAGTTGGGTCGGTGACGACCAGCGAATCCCCGCTGTTGTATGTTTTTTGGTGTTGAGATATGAGATATCTTCTTGTTGCAAGGTATAGTATAGTCTTGGCCCAGAAGGCATAAAAAAACTTGAACTTGTGAATTCGGGATGCAAGAGATAGGCAACTCAAACTCATCTAAACTTTCACAAAGTGTCCTAATCCTTTTTCTCTTATCCTCTCGAGAATCAATCTCTTTACTGTCATCACTATATCCCTAGGGTTTGACAAGTTGGCCGGCATCAGACAAAACGTCAATTCGAAAGCATCATCCTAGGCTGTGTGAGCTTCTGCCAAGTCGATATAAACGAGATCAGAGCGTAGCTTTTGTTATAGCAAGCATTCCATGGCTTGTTGAAATATTGAGGCTAGAGGTTTAAGCAAGGACGTTTACACACGTGCCAATGAAGTTGCTTAGGAGATGATCTATTCGTATCTGGTTTAGTTAAAAAGCTTCATCAAAAGCCAAGTCTAAGCATACATAAAGAAAGGGACAAAGCTATCAAGAGATTTGATACGACAAATCTAAAAGGGTTTCACACTAAAAAAGTCAAACTTGTTTGCTAACAAAGATATTTGTTGACGTGCAGTATTAGTGAAGATTTGATATTTGACATGTTGCCTGCTTGCTTGACGTGTATGGATAGAGGCATATACCTATGCACGCAACAACAGGGATTAGTCTACAGTACGGGAATGACATGCACCTAGGTTTTAGCTGCATCCATAGCAACACGTGTGTAAGTCGCAGGCGTTGATAGGACAATTGAAAACTAGCAAAAGACGATAGAAGAACCGAGGCGGAACGGATTCCAGCGGGACCCGGTGCTGTTGTGGGCTTTTATTCCTCCTCAAGGTTAGTTTCAGCAGCTGTTTTGGACACCGAAGAGCCGCTGGAGACTTTGTTCGTACAAGGTACCTACCACAGTGGACTGAAGAGTTTGTTTGGGTTAGAGGGACCGGGAGGCGCCAGGTACCTTCCCTGCCTTGCTTGATGTTAGTGGGGTCTTCGCGTCAGGTCCATCAGGTCAGGTCCAACCCAGCCCAGTCCGGCCCATGGAAGTTAGGTGATGCAGTAGGTACAAGGTTCTTATGCATCCAATCCATAGTAGCCCAGACAAGTTATCGCCCAGCCTTTTTTCCTCTTCAACTTCTTGAAACTCTGTGTAACTCTGTTTATCTCCAACTACTACTAATCATTTCTTGTATTGTACTTTGTACAACAACCAACGACGACAATTCCCACCCGTCGTGTTGTGTCGTGTTGCGCCTCGCATCCGTCGAGTCCATCCATCATCATAACACCCACCGTCTCCCTCCGGTCCGCCTCGACTCCATTCCGCGTCTCGAAGCTTGTCCGCTCAATTCACTCTTGACTAAAGTGCATCATTGTTGTGTCATACGATACCATTGAAATCAAATCCATCAACAGAAACCCATCGCAGTACTATCAATTGTCCCAGATCCCTTCCATCGGCTGTTTATTTTGCATTACACAGCCTCCGGCTGGTCGCTCAACTCGAAATAGAAATAATTGGCCCGAAGCTCCAATTCCTCTCCACCCACAATGCGCTTCGGTCGAACCCTTCGCGAGTCCGTCTACCCGCCATGGAAGGACAAGTACATCGAGTACGCAAAGCTTAAGAGCTTGCTGAGGGAAGATGTGGCCGACGACGATAACCAGCCATGGACTGAGGAAGATGAGACTCGTTTCTGCGAAGAGATCTTCAACAACCAGCTCGAAAAGGTTGCTCAGTTCCAAGAGCAGCGCTTTAATGCTCTCAAGGAGCGGGTCGACTCTGCTTTTGATAAGCTCAAGGAACTAGCTCCTGTCGAGTCCGCACAGGAGGATGGAGGCCCTTCCAAAGGCGACATCTCGGCCACCCGCCTGCGCGCTCTGGAGTCGGAGCTTGACGAGATCACTAACGAGGTCCGTGAGCTCAAAAAGTACAGCCAGATCAACTACACTGGCTTCCTCAAGATCATTAAGAAGCACGATCGTAAGCGAGGAGACCGCTACAAGGTCCGGCCCATGATGCAGTTGAGCTTGTCCCAGCGACCATTCAATTCCGAGACTGGCTATTCTCCTCTCCTCAACAAGCTCTCCATCATGTACTTTGCTATCCGGCAACAGCTGGAGGGGAACGGAGAGCAGCTTCCACTCCCGGATCTCGAGTCTCAGGGCGAGACGCACAACGGCGAGCGCTATACAGCTCATAAGTGTAAGTGGACTCAAGATGCACAACATGCAGTTTAAATTGGCCAAGTACTAACTCAACTCCAGTCTGGGTTCATCCCGATAACCTGCTCGAGGTCAAGACAGTCATCCTTCGACATCTGCCTGCCCTCGTCTACAGCGAAAAGTCCGCCAAGGAGCTTGACGGCAGCGATTCGCCATCAATCACTTCTCTTTACTTCGACAACAAGAAGTTCGAGCTATACGGAGAAAAGGTCAACCGCCAGTCTGAAGCATCCTCGCTGCGCCTTCGCTGGTATGGGCAGCTGGCCACCCGACCTGAGATCTTTGTTGAGGAGAAGACTGTTGACGACAAGGGTGGCAGTCAGGATTTGAAGTTCTCCATCAAAGATAAATATGTCAAGTCATTTGTTGATGGCGACTACAAGGCAGAGAAGGCTGTGCAAAAACTGAAGAGGCAGAGTTTTGCTCCTGAAAAGATTCAGGAATTCGAACAGACGGTTAGCACTATCCAGAATTTCCTCAAGGAAAGGAACCTCAGTCCTGTTCTGAGGGCCAACTACGTCCGAACCGCCTTCCAGAAGCCCGCCGACGACCGAATTCGCATTGCCATTGATACCAATGTGGCATTCATCCGGGAAGATACGCTTGATCCCAGCCGCCCCTGCCGTGATCCGAACGAGTGGCACCGTCTGGACATTGACGAGAGCGAGATGACATATCCCTTCAAGAACATCAACCAGAGCGAGGTCAACCGGTTTCCGTATGCTCTTCTAGAAATCAAGTTGAAGGAAGATGGCCTGCGGAAGCGACCCACCTGGATCGAGGACTTGATGGCATCTCACTTGGTTCACCCGACCCCACGCTTCTCCAAGTTTGTGCATGGTATTGCGGTCCTCTTTGAAGACTACGTCAACAGCTTGCCCTTCTGGCTCAGCGATATTGAATCCGATATCCGAAAAGACCCTCAGAAGACTTTTGAGGAAGAGGAGCAGCGACGTGCCCAGCGACATGAGGATGTCATGGCCGTTGGCAGTCTCATTGGAGCCGGGGCAAAGTCGGGATCTTATAAGCCTACGCAGAGCTCGCCAGTGAGTAAGTCGTATCTAGCGGACCGCATGTCTAGGGATTCGATTGCCCAAACGCTTAACAGACAGGCCTCGACGCCTGCGAATGGAGAAGAGGTCGGAGAGAGCAGCGGTCAAGGCCAAGAAGAGCATGGAAGATCCTACGGGACCCTCTCCTCGGTTATCCCTGGTTTCTCGTTATCCAAGTACTCTCGGGCTAAACGAGCCTCTCAACAGCCACTGCCAGAGGGCGTGGTAGCGCCAACGCAATGGATCAAGAATATGGGCGAGCTCAAGGTTGAGCCCAAGGTTTGGCTTGCCAACGAGCGAACATTCCTCAAATGGCAGCATATTTGTATTCTTCAGGGTGGCCTGGCTGTTGGTCTATACACAGCCGCTGGTGAAAACACAATTGCTTCTATTATCGGGCTCTTGTTCGTTCTCATTGCGATATTCGCAGGCGCATGGGGTTATGCTATGCTGAGAATCCGACGAACGATGATTGTTGAGCGCAGCGGCAAGGATTTCGACAACATGATTGGGCCTATGATTATCAGCGTCTCATTGATGTTGGTGCTTATTCTGAACTTTTTCTTTGCTGTAAGTCTTTCTAATCCTGCTACGGTCAACTTAAACTAATGGTGTTTGATAGTGGCGAGAAGCTTATGGACGATTCAATGATGGTAAGCATGGCGCGGGAGAGCTTTTGTCGGAAGAACTCAAGTAGATTTGCAAAAAGCTGGATGGAAGAAGTTTGTAGTGTAGGACGGGCGTTAGATGCGGCATACCTTTGGTGTTTTGCATAATTAGTTAAAGAATGAATTCCAAGTGGTTTCATTACCAGTGCAGAGGTTTTACAAGAGTATCTTGCGTGCTTTGAACAGGTGGTACGCAGGTCCATTAGAGTATATATATGCTTATTGACTTGTGGGATATCTCTACACAAATGCCTTCTTTAATTAACCGTGAGAATCTAATGAAGATATGCACGAATAAAGTGATATATGTAATGCAAAGTGCCTTGCTTACTGCATGCATGCATCCAATGCGTGTCTTGTCTTGTCTATGTAAGTTTACTTGTTAGCTGGGTGATGTCTTGACTTAACCGCTGCGCGTCCCTCGGCTGTGCATATGATTAAATAAACACCTTCTGTTAAAGTTAATCTCGATAGTTTCCACAGTGACTTTGTTATTGAAGGTTCCCCTCAAGCAATTGATTTTGATCCAACGTCTTTACAACAACATCTCAACTACTACATGATCATTGCTTTGTTATTGTGCAGTTATGGACATATAATTATAGCAGTCTCAAGATTTGACATCACCCCTGCTTGTCTCGACCGACCACCTCCTCGGGCAGTGCTCCACGTATCAAGCATCCAATCCATACATTGCAAATCTACCGCCGTACGGCTCTTCGTCGCGCCACTAAAAAAAAGAGGGAATAGGCGTGGGGTCCAATCCAGTCAAGTCAAGTTCCCCCCCTGTTGTTGCGCAGCGTACAGTATTGCCTCAAACGAGGGCGTTCTAACTATTTTTCCTTTTCCACAAAGACCTTGCTTGCTTGCTTCCTCTTCTTCTTCTCTTTTGTTTCGCGTTTCCAAGAGTGGGGGAATCTATATCATCAATCATGTACAACGTCAAACTCGATTGCTAACGAGAAACCTTGTCCATATCTTTATTCTCATTTGCCGACTTTCTCCATTGTTGTCTCTGTCAGTCAGGCAGGCTCTGGTCCCTGTTATATTTAAAGTCTAGCCCGGTCCTCGCGCCAGCTAGGCGTCGCGAACACGACTTTGCGACACCAAGCGGTTCTGCTCCCCCCTCGACATTCGCTCTGACTTCTGCGCTTCTCCTCATAATTCGACTTTTCCCGTCACCATTGATAGTCGCGTTAGACTCGCGCTGTGCCTGATGACATCATGACGGACCAGGGCGAAAAGAAGGGTATCTGGAGCATGCTCCGAAGGGCTAGTTCTAGGAGACATTCATCCAAACCTCCGGTGCGTAAACAGCGACTACTGTGACATTTGCCTCTTTCAGGAGCTTCCTTTAGGGATCCCTTATCTTACCTCGAGAACCTCGGTTCTACCAAGCTCAAGCTCTACCTAGCTGCGTCGCGTATGGAGCTATTGATAGCTGTAGCTATAGCTATAGCTGCAGATACAGCTCGGCTCCGATTTCGCTCATTTACGTATTTAACATCATACTAACTTCACTTTTGGATTCTAGCCCAGGGACCTCGAACCTAGAGAGTATCACCGTCCTCGGCGTGCCAGTAACGGTGACGCAGGCCATTCGCCCTACCGCCAAAGCATCGGTTCGGCTCCCGATCTTACATACGATAATAACCGCCCCATGACCGCCGAAGACGAGTCTTCCAACATGCGCCGCAGACAGAAAAGAGGGCAACCCGAACCCGAGCCCGAGCCCCGGTCTTCCCCAATAAGGTCAAAGTCCTCTGGTTTCTTGAACAAGGCTCGTATATCCAACGGACGGCCAGTTCGCCCTCGAGAGCCCCCCACAGTGACATGGCCACCTTATGGCATCTCCATCGAAGACGAATTACCTCAGCAACATGCACTTGAGATCGTCGCCCGCGGTGCTCCTTCACACAAGGGTCACAAGCGGCCTATTGCGCATCAGCCAGACGAGTTCTACTCTCTTCATACAACGTCGAGTGGTAATCGAGCTGATGGCAAGGTCTCTGACCACACCGATGTCGCCAATCTACACGATTCTATGACCCAGCTCATGACTTTGCGCCTATTGGGTCACGGCTATGCAGACAAACCGTGGGAGACGCTCGAGCAACCCAGTTACGCTTTCCACTTTGGCCATTTACCAGGAACCATCACACTTAATGAATGGGTCTCCATGTCCAGCGTTCTCCCGCCCACCATTGCCCTTCGTGACGCCGGCGTCATGCCTCGGACGATGAGTCTGGAGGGTATTTTCGAACGTCTACAGGAACTACGGCACGGTATTGAGGACGATGACGAATCTTTGCTTTATCGTATTCTATACAAGCGCATTCTGAGGGATCCCGATAAGTTTCTTAATCCTCATCGGACTCTCGACAAGCAGATCACCGATCTGATTCTTGTTCTTTCGCGTCCGGACTGGATCGACTTTAGCAATCCACGAAATCAAGTGGCTACCCGGTTTATCTTTGAACGAGGCCCCGAGAATCAGGAGCAGTTCCACAAATTCTTTCACCAGCTTCTTCTCAGTCTTGAGCTTGAGTTACGTATTCAATCCGACCAACATAGTGACTGGGCAAAGGAGAAGTTGACCTCGCAAATACCTCCATCAATTCAGTGGAATCTGGCTCTAGCCAGACGTTGGCAGGACTTTGTACGTGTTGATGACGTTGGCAAGACACCTGAAGAGAGTGAGTATGATTCTAATCTCGTGCTGTGAACGTCCTAACAATCGATTTAGTTCTTCTACGGTACAAACTAAAGAAACGCCAGATCAGGATGCTGAGGCGCTTTGCTCAGATGATGAGATGGCCCAACCTTACTGATACCCTTGATAATATGAAACAAAAGGATTCGGAATTGGCCTTGGATGAGGTCAGCTCTGACGCGTTTGCATTCTTCAGCGGTCTTGTGCTGCCTGGTGTAAGTTTGGTTTCTCTTTACGCTTGTGTCAAAGATGAACTCAGGGGCTGACTTGGGGTAGCCAACCTTCCCATTTCTGATAATGAATACTCTACTGGACCTCGACCCCGATAGTGCGACTGACAACCTCGCACTTCTCTCACACATGCATCCTCACTGCGGCTTCCAGTACAAGAACAGTTACACATATTGGTCAGCCAGCTCAATCGTGGGTAAAGTCCTGGCACCGACGTGCCATGCTGTTGGTGGTTGGATTGGTCCCGCGCGACCAACGACAGATCTTGAGCCAACTCAGATCGCGCGAATTCGAAGTCGAAAACCGAAGCAACGGATGACCCCTCAGGATGTCGAGTCCATGGCAGAGCGTTCTGATCCGCTTGGCCCTGCTGCCGAGACTTACCCAGTAGACGACTATCAACCCGTCGCCCCGAGAGGCGGTCCCGAAGATGCTGCTGATACAGTACGAGTAGAGCTGCTGACCCTCAAGCCAGCGGATCGACCTGAGGATACACCCCCATCCACCAAGGTTTCGAAACTTTTCGACGCAACAGTGCAATTTGCCATAAACGGAGTATCATGGCCACTCAACCTCACGTATGACGTTTCATTCTTGGCGGCTTGGCCATGCTCAGAAGGTCCACATCCGCTTTTCTTTGACTACGTCTACACATCAATTCGTGTAGATTCCATCACTGGGGTGCGAGACTGGGGAAACCTGTATGGAGGTCCGCAGTTGCATAGTGTGCGATCAAGCCCCGGACCAGGCATGATGCGAGGGCCACACAAAGACATGTTCAGTCAGAGCTTCAACCACAACCACGCTCCCTTGAATGGGTTTCTTCAACCCGGTGGGCCCGAGGAAGAAGACGATGAAAACGACGATGAAAAGGTCCTCGTCGTGGAAGCGTTCGGAGTGCGCGACAACGAGGTCTTGGCACGAGCTTGGTGTTCACATTGGGGTCTCAGTGCCGTCGTGGCCGATATTGAGAGAACATGGTAAGTCTACTATGTGTAAGAAATGCATTGGGCGGGCAGTTGCTAACGAGGGATGCAGCATGGCATGTGCCATTCGTGAAGCGTACGCGGCAACGCTGACAGTGGTGATCCTGGTAAAAGGCCAGGAGTATCCCAATAATGAGTGATGAGTTTATGAATTATGTATATTTATTTGGTCCCACGCCTAGCGATGGGCTGTGGGATGAACTGGCGAAAGTGATACAGGCATGGTCAGGGGAGTTTATGTTTCAGACCAGGGAAAAACAGCCCGAATTTGACAAGGTGGAATTGGATGAGAGCGGTGTGCTGTAGATAATAGACGTTGAGTGAGGGTTGATCTGGCATTGATGGTGGTTGTAGAAGGTTCTTGAGCATACTGCTCGGGCTCGGTGGAGCAGTTTCCGTATACTTAGAATGAATACTGTCTCATGTGATACCTCATCCACTGCATATGCGTGTTAGTTGGATTGGTATCATCAGCTCATGAGTTGTACTGTAAGATAGTAATAGTATTAGGAGAAGAAAAAGCATATCACAGTACGGTCCGGTACAAGTAGCATGATTACAGTTTGCCGTCTGTAGTGACATTCATGATTCACCGCACAACAAGACATGGCCAAGTTGGTCACAAGATCTCGGTGAATGCTGATCAAGCTCGCCATTGGCCAATTGACTACCATGCATATGTATGTATGTGCAGTACAGTACAGTAGTATGTAGGCGACAGGTATCGCGGATGGGCCGGATCTGGAAACCCGGATGTCTGGGACAGTTCCAGCATCCCGAGCAAGGTTGTCTTGGTGTGCTGCAACGTTAGGCTCCATGTTGTAATAAACCGACCCCTCGGGATGAATGTTGGGGAGGGTCATCGGACACTAAGACTTTTTTTCTTTTCTCTCGTGTTGCATTTTGAGGAGACTCCGCTGTCGGCCGAGAGGACCGGGGAATGGTAAAGATAACGCCACATCATATCATTTGTGTTAGTTGCTGTATACGGACGGCATAGAACTGAATAGGCGGCGGTGTGCTTGGGGTTTTTGGGTTGAGGGGGATGGCGATGATGCTTGAGATGAGATGAGACGAGGGATGATGTGGGGAAGAAACATGTGCGGATGCCGATCAAGGTGAGATGTGAGTTGAGTTGAGTTGACATTTGCTAGAGGAGAGTCTACCTACTACCTAGTTTGGTGCCAATGGCTAGGCAGTCGTGTAAGGGAGAAGTGTTGAGTTGAGTAAAGGAAGATGATAGCCGATGTTCGGAGACATGATATTCACAAGTCTTTTCCTATTCAGCTTACAAGTGCAGTTCTACTCTGATCTTACAATCAGTGACTAACTACAACATTTATTGCCATGATCAAACAATTGATACGGTGGTTATCACAAGATCAACACTCGATTGCTTCTCTGCCAAGTTATTTCGTAAATACACCCCTCGAGTTATCCATCATGAGTTCTCACAACAGATCATGGAATCTCTTTCTGTCTATCTCTCTCCCACTAGCTTCATTGGTGAATGGACTGATAGACCGTTCTAGGTGGCTTGACTTGAGGTTCCCCACCCTCCCAGGCAACAGCTTTTCTCTTCTTTTTTTATGAGACACGAAATAGAAAACGGAAAAGCCGCTGCAAAGTTGAGGGGGGGAAGCTTTCAGGGCTCCGAGGGATTCTAGTGGATGGAAAGAGAAGCATGAGGAAGAAGAAGGAAGTATGAGTTTTTGTATTCATGGGTACCTAGAGATGCAGTCGAACAAAGTCTCGGCTGGAGAATTGATCCTACTGCATTTGTAGTTGCATTGCATTTGTCTATTCAGCTTCTAGAGCTCTTGGAAGTGCCATATCCATGTCACCTTTTGTCGCCTCCCCCACCCTACAGTGGGCTCCTATGTAGGCTCTAGCTACTAGTCTAGGATGCTACAGTTTGGTAGCTTGCAGGTAGTGGTGGGGGTTCCCGGTTCCCCCAGGATTATCATTGTCAAAGCTCCATTGTTTGTTTGCCATGATGGAGCTCGAGCTCTCTCTCCCCATCATGACTGGCCTTTTCCCATCGTGAGAGACCGATGACAAGAATCCATAATAAAAAGTGTCCATGAGCTTATTTTCTCCGAGGTTCCACATCATCTGATCATTCCAATTGCTACCAAGGTTATAAATACAATAGATAGCTGTGAATACCAAGTATAGGTATGTATAGGTATATATATGGCTCTACTCGTTTATTGTCGTCTTTGATCCCGTTACAACGTCATTCCCGTTATTCATCATTTAAAACAGAGTTACAAAGCATATTACAGAAAACTGACACCTCCAAAAGCTAAGACATTCAACGTTTAGCTGACCACTCAATTACTATATTGGGCTTTCTTCCACACACACGCCCTCACCTCTTCAAAGTTCCAGACTCTCTATTCAATCATTAGGATTGCTTTTTTTCGCGGGGTGACGCCTCGCCTCGCCTCACACCCGACCTCTTCCCCTCATCGTCTTCCCCATTGGGATTGTCTTTGACGCAAGCCTAAGCTTATCCATCCGGCAATAAAGCACAACCATCACTCTTTGCGCCGAGACCTGATCCTTTGATATGTATAGCAACCACAAACCCATCAAAGTCATGGAGTGAGTTCCCTCGTCCTCTCAACTTTCTATCATATCGAGATCCTGGCTGACCACATCTTCTTTCACAATGGATAGACCTCCTCAAGTTTTGGTACGCAATCATCAAGCTCCAGCTCCAGCTCCAGCTCCCAGCCGTTGGTGGCGGCTGCGGTAGTGGTGGCAGGTCAACACTTTAAATCCAACTAACTTCTCTCGCATAGGATCACTACATCGGTGTCGATGTCGGTACCGGCTCTGCTCGCGCCTGTATCATTGATGAGACTGGTGATATCAAGGCTCTAGCCTCTGAGAACATCAAGCTATGGCAGCCCGAGACTGGCTACTACGTATGCTGCACTTGCGATTCTTCATCCCCAGCATTATCTGACTCTCCGCTAGGAACAATCCACCACAGATATCTGGCAATGCATCTGCGAATGTGTTCGTCGTGTTGTCAGCGAGTCCACGGTAAACCCTTCCAGCATCAAGGGCATTGGCTTCGACGCCACCTGCTCTCTTGCCGTCTTCACCCACGACACTGACGAGCCACTTACCGTCACTGGACCTGACTTCACAAACGATGGCAACGACCGCAATGTCATCTTGTGGCTCGACCATCGACCAGTTGAAGAGACCGAAAAGATTAACAACACCAACCACAAGCTCCTCAAGTACGTTGGTGGAAAGATGAGCATCGAGATGGAGATGCCCAAGGTCCTCTGGCTCAAAAACCATATGCCTCCAGAGGTGTTTGAGCGTGCCAAGTTCTACGATCTTGCAGATGCTCTCACCCACTTGGCTACTGGCAACGAGACTCGCAGCTATTGCAGTGTTGTTTGTAAGCAAGGATACGTCCCTGTTGGCGTCGACGGCAGTGTCAAGGGTTGGCAGGAGGACTTTTACCATGAAATTGGTCTCGGTGACCTTACCAAGGATGACTTCAAGCAGATGGGCGGTGTCAACGGGGTGGTGAGCCTTTTCATATTTTCTCCCTTGGTTCGAATGCGCCGTTTCTTGGTACCTCAGCTAACCATGATATTCACAGAACGGAACCTATGTCAGTGCTGGTGAGCCCGTAGGCACCTTGAGTCGGTTGGCTGCCAACCAACTAGGCCTCCCGATGGGCATCCCCGTGGGAAGCGGCGTCATTGACGCATACGCAGGCTGGATTGGAACTGTAGGCGCTAAGGTCGACCTTGGCGACGACGAGCTCAACGCTGCTGTACCACACAATGACCTCGCCCAAGCCTTCACTCGCCTAGCTGCCGTTGCCGGAACCTCAACGTGTCACTTGGCTCTTTCCAAGGAACCTGTGTTTGTTCCTGGTGTCTGGGGCCCCTACCGTGATGTTCTCCTTCCCGAGTTCTGGATGGCTGAAGGTGGCCAGTCTGCAACTGGAGAGCTTTTGCGACACATGCTCGACATTCACCCCGCTTACAATGAGACTTGTGCCTTGGCCAAGGCCGAGGACAAGCACATCTATGACTTCCTCAACACGCACCTTGAGCTCATGAAAGAGAAGCACGGCGCTCCCTCGATCTCCTACCTGGGACGCCATCACTTCTTCTATGGTGACTTGTGGGGTAACCGCTCACCCATTGCCGATCCCAACATGAAGGGTAGCATGATCGGGTTGGATAGCGACAAGAGTACCGACAACATGGCTCTGTGGTACTATGCCACCATGGAGTTTATCGCCATGCAGACCCGCCAGATCATTGAGCAGATGAATAATTCGGGCCATGAGATTTCTTCCATCTTCATGTCTGGTTCTCAGTGCCAAAACCCTGTTCTCATGAACCTTCTGGCTACTGCCTGCGGCATGCCTGTCCTGATCCCACGATACGTCAATGCTGCTGTCGTTCACGGCGCTGCCATGCTCGGCGCAAAGGCAGCGAGCCACAGCAAGGAGGATGGCAGTGAACCTGAGTCTCTCTGGAGCATCATGGACCGCATGAGCAAGCGAGGTCGACTAGTCGATCCTAGCACTGACGAGGATGAGAAGACGCTTCTGGATGCCAAGTACGAGATCTTCTTGGACATGTGCAAGACTCAGCAGGAGTATAGAAGCAAGATCGACAAGGTCACTGCTTCTAAGAAGGCTCGTATGAATGGAACTGTCAACGGGGCTTAGAGGCTCAACTTATGTGCATTGAATGTTGAAGGATATGAAGTTGATGAGCGTTCGGTTTAGGCAATTGGCGTTGGGAATTTGTATAAAGGCCAGTAATGATTGATGATATGGATGGGTGTAAATAGGGCCGACACAACGTACTCATAAAAGGACTGAAGGACGGATGAACTAGAGTAATTAAAGTCTTTATATGATATTTCCTTTGATTTTGGTATCTCAAGCTTCGAAGTTCCATTCCTTGTTGGTACCTTAAAGCTACAGTAGAGCTCTCCTTATGATCCATCCATTAACACTACACTACACCTAAATTACCTAGACCAAGCGTTGCCTAGGAGCATATCCTTTCTCTGATTGGCTAAAGCTTCACCTCCAAGCACCCCAGTCATGGCCCACTCCTAAATTTGTAGAAACAAACGCGCGCCGACTTTGTCTGTTGTTGACCAGGCTTTTTTTTTTTAATTATATTTCCTCATCCACGCATCACGACAGCTCATCTGTCATCAATACGGCATCGCTTCATTCATAGACCTGAGGAATCTCCATCGTATACTATCCCCAGGACCTTTCGATTATTGAGGAGCCATGTCTCTCTTTGGACAGTCTGCCAACACGGGCGGCAGCTCGCTGTTCGGAGGCAATACTGGTGGCACGACAGGCGGAGGACTGTTTGGGCAGTCAACAACACAGAATCAGCAGAGCGGAACCACTGGCGGTGGTTTGTTTGGCCAACCGGCCCAGAACCAACAGCAACAACAGACCGGCACGACGGGAGGTGGCTTGTTTGGAGGACTTGGCGCAAACAAGCCCGCGACAGGTGGTGGTTTGTTCGGACAGCCGCAACAACAGCAGCAGCAACAACAGACAGGTACTACGGGTGGTGGCCTTTTTGGCCAGTCAACTACACAGCAGCCAAGCACGACCACGGGCACCGGACTATTTGGACAGCCGCAGACTCAGACTCAGCAAAGTGGAACTACAGGTGGCGGTCTGTTTGGTAACCAGCAGCAGCAGCAGAAGCCCTCGCTGTTTGGCTCCTCCCTGGCGCAACCCGCGGCAGCTGCGAAGCCCTCACTCTTCGGCCAGCCGCAGCAACAGCAGCAGCAGCAACCCCAACAGAACGCGCCTTCCATGCTGGGTGGAAGCACTTTCGGTGCGAGCACATTGGGTGGAAGCCTTTTCGCTAGCCAGGCCCCCAATGGACAATCTCAAGCGCAATCACAGCCAGCGGGCGCCTACTTCGACAGTCTCTTTGCCAAAAGCCAGAAAGCAGACGGTAAAGCGAACATGGAGGATCTCCCTAGCCTCGAACTCGGTTTGGGCGACCTGCGACATCGATTGAGAAAGCTTCAATCCAAGCCTAGCGACAAACCTCTCGGCGGAAAGGCTCACTACCTTCTCGCAGCATCTGGTGTCGATCCTGGCGTTGCGGCTAAGGATCTCGGACTTCTTGACGTGCAGCCCGGCCGTACTGAGCGAACCACACATGGCTACGCCCCCAGCGAACTCGATGTCGAAACATACCTCTCGAACCTCCAAACCAAGACGACTCTTAGCATGATTGCCGACGGAATCGATCGATCGGTTCGCGATTTTGATAACTTCCTCGAAGACAATGTTACAATGGAATGGGAGGCGCAACGAAAGCGCATCTACCAGCACTTTGGAATCACACCCCGCGAGGATACTTCCACCTCTGGACGCGAGTCTCAGAGTGCTTTCGGTCGCTCCAGGCGTAAGAGCCAGGCGCCAGCTGCCAAGTCCGGCAGGGCCAGTGTTCTGGGTAGGTCAACACTTCAGAAATCTGTTATCGGAACGCCCAGCCGAATCGGAGCCCATCAGACAGATTTCTCAGATGTCGATCGTTCTTCCGAGTCTGGAGGTCTCGACGGACGTGTCTCTTCCGATGACAGAGTACTCCGTGAGCGACAGGGACGCCTATCAGAGAAGATTCGCAACCTCAACACTGCTCGTCTGCTCAAGCGACCTTACCCCATTCTTTCTGAGCTTGCGGCTGTCGAGCAAAAGTCTCATGAACCTCATGCGCCTCATGTCGTGGAGGCATATCTGGCCGTCATGGAGATCGTAGGCGAGAACCCCGATGCTGAGACCACCCTCAACAACGCGACGGCCAAGGAGCGCGAGTTTGCAGATATGTATCTGAACGATAACCCCAATTCCTCAAAGTCAGTCGAGATGCGAAAGCGTATCCTTACTGGTGCAAACAGTTTCCTGGAGAAGCAGTTCTTGCGTGAAGTTGAGTCACTTATTGCCAAGCATCCCCATGAGGCGAAGCTTGGTGGTTTGCCTGACATTGTCAGCAAGGTCAAGGCCTACATCCGATTACGCTCTGCACGCAAAGACTTGGTTCCCGACAACACTGAACTTCAGCAGGTTCAGGGTGAATATGTCTGGGCCATTGTCTTCTATCTCCTCCGCTCTGGGCACGTTAGCGAGGCTGCCAAGTATGTCAACGACAACACCAACCAGTTCCGAGGCATCGATAGAACCTTTGCTACATACTTGAACAACTACGCTGCCAGTGAGGACCGGCGCCTTACCAACAGGAAGCTTCTGGATCGTTGCACAAACGAGTATATCCAGCGATCGCGCAACGCCCCTGAAAACTCGATCGATCCTTTCCGCATGGCCTGTTACAAGGTTATTGGCCGTATCGAGCTCGGTAACCGCAACCTGGATGGGCTCAACACAGATATCAATGACTGGATTTGGCTTCAGTTCAACCTGGCGAGAGAGGGCGATAAGACGATTGAGATGGCTGGCGAGTCATATGGCTTGGCTGAGTTGCAGTCCAGCATTCGAGAGATTGGTCTGAAGCACTTCCCCAAGGCCAACTCGGAAGATAGCAACGGCAGCTTTGGCATGTTCTTCTATCTGCAAATCCTGTCGGGTATGTTCGAGGATGCCATCGCCTATCTCTACCCATTCTCGTATGTCGACGCTGTGCACTTTGGTTTGGCGCTCGAATTTTACGGTCTGCTCCGACCAAGCGACGCCATGTCACCATCCAACGACCTCCGCAGCTACAGCACCAAGAACCTACCGCAGATCAACTTTGGTCGCATGATTGGATACTACACCCGCGACTTCAGAGCTGCGGATGTTGTGTCTGCTGTTGACTACCTGACACTTATCTGTCTCAACCAGGACCTCGAGGGTGAGGCTGGCCAGCGACACAGTAGCCTGTGCCATGAGGCGCTTCGCGAGTTGGTACTTGAGACGCGTGAGTTCAGCAAGTTGATTGGTGATATTCGACCAGATGGTCGACGGATTCGTGGTATCATTGAGGAGCGTGGCCCTCTTATCGGTCTTGATGCTGAGGATGACTTTGTCAACACAGTCACTCTTCAGGCCGCCAGCTTCGCGGACGAGAACGGTCGCACCACAGACTCGGTACTGCTGTACCACCTCGCCGGCGAGTACGACACAGTTGTCGCTATTGTTAGCCGCGCATTGAGTGAGGCTGTTTCTCTCGAAATTGGCGAGGACCCTATGCGTCTCATGCCTGTCAAGCCCCGAGCTGGCGGACAAGAGGCTGATGCTGGCAGCAGTCTTAGCTTGGCAGCCATCGACGACCCTGTCGAGCTCGCCAAGACTATGATGAGCATGTACGAGCGAGACGCCATGTTCTACAGGAGAATCCAGGACCAGAATAAGGTGGCCTGCAGAGTGCTACTGGAGATGAGCAGTATCAAGGGGTTGGTGGAAGCCGGACAATGGGCACAGTGCCTCGACGTAAGTTACAATGTGACCTTGAGACCCAGAAGAACAATGCTAACGTGGAAAACAGAGAATTCGAAGCCTCGAGATTCTACCCCTGGACGCAGCGGGCGACGGCAGCACCATCCGAGCCTACGCCTCCAAATTCTCCGGTCTCTCACAGCCCGTATCTATCAACGTGCCCAACCTGCTGATGTGGACCATCATCTGCTGCGTTCGTCAACGAGAGCAGCTGACAAGCGGCCAGTTCAGCGGCAACGAGGGAACACGACGCCTGATGGTCGACCAACTGAAGCAGATGACCCTGGATTTGACAACATACACCAGCCAGCTTCGATACAGGTTCCCCCCTCACCTGCACGAGGCTCTTGCAAGAGCATCAGCGGAATAAGAGTTTGGCCCATGGATATCAAATGTTGGGTTTATTGAATATAGGCAACGCTGTATGGCTAGGATGAAGGCACGGATAAGTTTTTAAGATATGAGGTCAAGCACAAAAGGATGGGGGTAAAGAATGGGTGAATTTCATGATAGAAGCCAATATTGAGTAAGAGAGCTTTTGAAGGAAGACAAGAGGATAATCTTCTATTGTTTGCGGCTTTATAGTAATTGTAACATCACATTGTACCTGTGCATATGATTTGATTTGACTTATAGAAAATAGCGAGAAAGACAGATCCTCAAGAACTATAGGCTAAAGCTAACCCAAGGTTGCTTTCCTTGTTGTACATGTGTGAGTGACTGACTCCCTTGGAAGTATCTACTGCAATTATTGTCAACCCCAATTAGAAGAATGAATGTCGCTAAGTATTGAGCGGATTAGCAGATCAGCAGGAACCTGGTTCTGATATCATGAGAGATGAAATAGCTTGGTCAGTTTATATAATTTTAGACCATTTTACTATTTGTACCCTAAAGTTCGGCCTCAAGTTTTCTACTGCCCCTAAGCAGAGTTGTTGACTGACTGGTCTTTGGTGTACCTATTCCCAAATCTATGGAAGTAGCCCATTTTCAAGTTGCGATTTCCATATCACATGACCAAGAGCCGGACCAGATTATGTGCGCCCACTTTCAGGTGTCAGGGGATCATGACTCGGTCACATTTTGCAGCAGCGGGCTTTATGAGTCAACGCTCCCCCCATCTGAAAGGCCCCAACCTATCTCTTTCCAGTCACAATTGTTCCCACAGACCCGGTAATCTACAGCACATGCGTATGTACTGTAAGTAGATCAGCTTGTGCGACGCGACGACGCGATCTTACTGTAGCTGTCTTAGCCTTGGCTAGATCTGATCTGACCCGGTCCCGTCCTGTCTCGCCTCGACTGGCCTCGACCGGACTGGCTCACTGGCTCTTCTGTTCTTTTTTTTTTTTTGCGTTGAGTTCCTAGAGGAAAGCAAGCTCAGGGAGGGAAGGAACCCCACAGTCCTAATCAATTCATTGGCAGGGAAAGTCCGTGAAAACTTTCAATCCCGTATTATTTCCCCTTGTTTCTCTTTTTTCCTCCTCCTTGCTTTGCCTCGCCTGTTCCTGACTCGCTGAGTCGTATCGATCAACGTCTATCAGAGCAGGAACAATTGGGAGACTACCTACCTGCCAAGATAAAGTTTTCTTTCGTTGAAAAAAAGAAAGAGCGTTTTCCTACCCTCCTTCCGCCTCTCTCTCTCTGGGTGTCTACTCCGTACCTACCTACCTACCCAAGGAACGGTAGGTACCTTATTCTACTTTCCTTTTGAGTAAAGGTGGATACTCATAGCAACTCATCCCCGTCTTTCCTTTTTCTTTCACCCCCACACTCTCAGGCACGGGATACATCCGTCTCATTCACCCTTCCCCGTCTTCCGTGTTCTTCCCTCAGAGAAGTAATCCACTCCACTCCGAGACGGGGGCCTAGTTCTGCTCTGCTCCAATGGCCTCCGGTCACGGTCCCGGTCCTGGCCCCGATACACCGGGGACAGTTCAAAGTCCTGCTGGCCAAGGTCTCGGCCTCGGCCCCGATGATGATTCGACGTCTCTCAAGCGCGACGTCGACGCGGTCAACCCATCCTCTCCGGCTACCAATGACGAGAGCGCCAAAAGGAGGAAAAAGTCTGGTCCTGGAAGTAGGGGAGTTGCCAATCTGACGCCAGAGCAATTGGCTAAAAAGAGAGCGAATGGTGAGTGCAGTAGTTGCTTGTTGTTTGTTGCCTTTCGGTTTTGTGCTGGTGGCATTTCAACCACCTATCAGGTTGTCGAGTCAGTTAAGCTGCTGACACGCAGCGATTTTCTTACCCCTTGCCCTGATTAGCTATTCGTTCCTTCCTGTCTATCCTCTTCTATCTTTAGACTTGCCCCATTTGTCTCATCGCATCTGATAAGACAAATGTAACCAGAGACACCTTCACTAACACCCTCCAAGATCGTGAAGCTCAACGAGCAATTCGCGAGCGCACAAAGAATCAGATTGACACTCTTGAGCGTCGTATCCAAGAGCTCACCAACCAGCAACCGTATCAAGAACTGCAGAGCGTCCTGCGCGCCAAGGAGGCTGTTGAGCAAGAGAA
Source organism: Fusarium transvaalense (assembly GCA_013623685.1). Classification (NCBI taxonomy): domain Eukaryota; kingdom Fungi; phylum Ascomycota; class Sordariomycetes; order Hypocreales; family Nectriaceae; genus Fusarium; species Fusarium transvaalense. The sequence goes on from JABFFG010000343.1 coordinate 30,392, forward strand.
TGCCGACATCAAGCGTCGTTTAGCTGGTATTGTAGCCATGCTTCAGCCTATCATTGGCCAATGTAAGTTTACTATCCTTCCTATATGCGCCCATGACTAACAAAGAGGTACAGCTGCTATTGAGCAGGCTTATGTATCACCTGCTCAGACATATGCACCTCCCGTGCAACACTCTACCAACCTAGCCATCCACAACAACCATCATAACAACGCACACGCCGCTTCTACCCCTGGCAGTGTTGCATCCCCTCCTAGTCATGAGCTTCCTAGTCAAGCTCATTGGCATTTACTCCAGCAGCAACAACAGCAGCAGCAACAACAACAACATTCACATCACCCATCCCCTCATCCATCCTCTGGTGGCACAACCAATGCTGAATCTCAAGCCGCGAGTCAATTAACTCAACAGCGCCGTAGTCTCCAACATGGGCTCGATATGGGCCCAGAGCGACTTGGGCTGGAGTTTCTTCTCGAGCCCTCGCAGAGGGTCAATCGTATCCAGAACGGCGTCAATGGTGCACAAGATACGCCTCAGTTTCACCACATGCCAATGAAGCATGACTGGACTGGTGTGAATCAGGAGCGTGCTTTACATAGTCGCTCAGCCAGTTGGGGCTCGCAGGGAAAGCCAAGTCACTCTTCACAAGAGCAACAGCACCAAGGCCAGCACCAAGTCCAACCTCAGCAAAGCCTGTCGGCCGCTCACACACCCGAAAGTACCCATAGTCCTGGTTACAGCCCTGCCATGAGCACAGCTGGCCGTTCGATCCCTCCTCGCAGCGATCCCAGCACCGTCGACCCTACAGCTCCCATAAAGAACTGCCAACCGACATGTCCCCTTGACTCTTTATTACTTGACTTTCTGAGTGAGCGTCGGCAACGTGCTGCGGATGGTCTTCCGGCTCAGGACGTCGTGGGTCCCCGCTACCCTTCTGTATCATCCCTCCTCAACCCCGCCAATAGTGCATACAGCCACCCCTTATCCAAGGTCTTCACAGATATTCTCGCCACCTTTCCTGACATTTCTACTCTACCCGAGCGCGTAGCGGTACTCTACATAATGTTTCTCGTCATGCGCTGGCAGATCGAACCTACGCAGGAGAATTACGACCGTCTTCCAGAGTGGATGGTGCCACTTCCCTGTCAGACCAGTATCTCACATGCTGCCTGGCTCGACCATGTTCCTTTTCCCAAAATGCGTGAGCGCCTTATTCTCGACCACAACCCCTCGTTGTATCCATTTGATAACTTCTTTGTCCCATTCACCACAACTCTTTCACTATCTTGGCCGTACGAGGAGACAGATACGTTGCTTCAGGACCCAGAGAGCGACGAACTTATGATCAACCCTGTATTTGAACGCCATCTACGGAACTTGGATAACTGGAAGTTGGGTGATGCCTTTGCCAAGGCGTTCCCTCATCTGGCCGGGACTTTCAACCTCAAACAGTCTACTTCTCCGCGGCCTTCTTCGTCGAGCAGCCGATGACAGAACGATCTAGAAGAGTAACACGGCATCATAAAACAACTTTGTACTATTCATTTGCTTTTTCCGGCGTTTCTTATATTGCTTGCTCGGTTGATGGGGGTCATTGCATTGGATTTAGTTTGTCTCTGGAGAAAAGGGATTGCTGTGTCGCTCTCATCGCGATGATCGATGGTATACTACGTGTGACGGCTATTGTGGAGCTGCTTATTGCTTGTTTAGATGATACTGGACGCATGTGTACTTGTATGTATATACGCAATCGCTAGTAAAGATGGAATAATGCTTATGTAGCGAAACGCCATACGGATTGGGTTTCATCGACATCACACCCCTGAATGTCATTAGGTGTCCATCTGGTATCACCAGCTTCCGTTTGTTTAGTACTTCTTGTTTGCCTTACTTTATTTCCCATTCCCTTTGGAAGTGGCCCCATGCGTCTCGGTGTCCACAGCATACACAGATCGATGGTCGAGTGGACCTCTACGTCCTTCTTTTCCAGCCACCGGCTTCATGCTCCTCGGCATATACAACATACCTAGGATGATTGTTCGGTAGGTTTCTATATGAGGCAAGCCCCCTCCCCCTCTTCCATTTTAGAAGAGTCGACAAGGTAACTAGTCGTAATCAGCACTATATGACAAATGATCTGCCACAGAAGGAGGCTCCTTGTAGAGATACAGATCAGAGTATCGCTTGGTATCAGATCGTTCCAAACCGTGGTATTATACTGTTGACTTTGCACACGGTTGCTATGCCATTTCTACCCATTCAGCTGAAAAGCATGACGAACATCCAGCTTCCGCCAGCCGTCAATAGTTGGATATAAAGTGCTATACGAACTGCAGGCATCTACAGCTGCCCCCCGGCCGTCAATGGTTAGATGCCAACTGCCATACAAACTGCGGGTATTTGCAGCGGTCGCAAAGCAGTTGTACTGCTTTCCAATTCATTGTTACAGAACAAATCTTTAGCAAGACATACAGCTCGACCTTCACTTCTGTCTCAACGACTTAAACTGGGTGAACCGCTTTCGGACAAGAGATAAATGGTTCTCTTTTGGACACTCCAGTTCAGAAAAGCAAAGACTTTTCGTGCAGCGTCAAAATCTCGTCTTAGCTTCCATTCTGCATCATATCGCCTCAAGTGGATATCAACTTGACCAAGACAGGATTATGGTAAGCTGCGTGTTTCGTTCCAAGAAACGCTCACTAATAGCTACGACCAGATGCCCTCCGAAGTATCTTTCTCTCACGGAGGCGGCAATAGGGACAAACGGATACGGAGACCAATGTCGCCTTTGGAGGAGATACGAGAAGCTTCAAGGCACTACCTTGACAAATGGAACGCAAGCAAACGCACAGAAGACGACCTTGCGTCCATATTGCCTGGTAATAAGATCAGTATGAACGTATTCCGGCATTCAGTCGAAGGAGAGTTCAGTGATAAATCTTTCGAGTCACTTTTGCCAAGTCGTTACATAAAGGCTCTTTTCGATGATGATGACGATGACAACAAAGAGGCTCTTGAGGCCATTGCAAAGCATTTCGTGTCTGAGAACGGTGAGAGAGGATATCTATATCTTATGTCCTTACTCCGACACGCCTGAATGGATGGCAATAGCACACTTGCAAGATTAAGTGCGTTGTACGGCTCCATGCGCCACTTGATCAGCAGCGTACGATGTTGGTCGCTACAGTGGTTTCCAAAACGAGAGTGACGACGATGGTGATGACGACAACGAAGATTACATACACGCTTTTACTCTCTCCGGAGGAGAAGGTGGGGACGGTGATGTGAACGAAGACAAGGACATAGATAAATGTCAAGACACGCTGCTTCACATTGACCTCCAAGATATGATCGACCAGATAGCCCAGGTTGACTTGAGTATCATCGACAACTTGGACATATATGAACATCGCAGAAAAATCAGAGCCATGGGTGGAGATGCTATCTCGGAGTTTGAGAAGCAATGTCTCGAAATGACAAAAGGACGACTGGAGGCCATTTTGAATTCTCTACCGGAGAACCGTGAAGCTTGTGAGTGGCAAGACAGGAGAGTTTGATGTACTTCGGATGCTGATTGATTGGTACAGCACAAATTTTCAGGGAGGACCAAGCAGTTAGAGAGGCCGTCAAGAGATACCGGGGCTGGGTCGCCACAATCGTCAACTCTCTGGTTACCCTGATGCTTGTTGCTCGCAAGAAAAAGTCTCTCCCCGAGGAAATGATAGGATGGATGTTATACCTCCTCGCCAACGCTGAGAAGGGAAACAGAGAGAATATTATCCAAGGGCTGACTCATTTCTCGGTCGTGCCAATAGCAATTCAATATGCATTGGGTCAGCTGGCTTGGGGAAGAGACTTATTTGATCTCATGCCAAAGATAGACATGAGAAGCCCAGAACACATTGGCGATGCTGTGACCGCTTACATTGCCGTAGGGCACAAGCTTAATTGGATTAATTTTATTGACATTGTTCGTGTCTAGTTGGGTACTAAGCAACACAGACAATGAATATTCACCAAGCTCGAAATACCTTATTTAGCTCAGAAATGCCGGTTATAAAGAATAACCCATGTGCAGATCAAGATATCGAGATGTTTAATGAATGAACCCTTTCAAGTCTCGTCTTCCCATTTCATTGCTCCAAACGAAAGCTTCCTTAACAAAGGGCCAGCACCAATAAACAAACTCGACATCCTCTCCCTTGGCATTCTCTGGAACATCAGCGCCTTGATCGGCGCACTTACATGGATAGATTCGACCGTGGGACACCGTAACTGCCGTCCTGATCTTAACGAGAAGAGCTTCACAGCCCCATTATCTTGTGCCGCAGCTACAACATTCAACTCCGGGCAGACGTCCCAACCAACGTGGATATGAGCCTCGTTGTGATGTCCTGGGAAATGCAAAAGTGGTTTAGTTCCACGCGGGTTTTGCGAAAGGAACCGTACATCGTAGAGAGCCATTGAGCTCTGTAATCCCGACACGATAACTTGATGTGGATTGACGCTTTTTAGATGTGTGATGGAGCTCGTATGTTTGGCGAACGACCACTGTGGCTCAGGGGCACGAAGGTCTGTTACCCAAAGCCTGGGTTGCCGGCCTCCAGCAAGCAAAACATTGTGATTCCCCTCTTGGAAATCTTGCGTGAATATCTCTTGCGGAAGTTTCATGCCCTTTGGGGCAACTCCTGGCGCAATGGCTGAAAGCGTTTCATTCGAGTGCACTTGCATTAAACCGTTGTTGGAACCAATAACACAGACAAGGTCTGAGGAGGGAGGAGCTGGTGTACTGCTGTGAACGATCCATTCATCGTGTAAGCCGTGGCGAACCGATAGCCTTTGGTAATGGTTTGCTGTCGCATGTCAGTAAAGTTCATATCACAAGCAGGCAGACTCGAAGCGTACTTTCACCAAGAAGCCACTGCGGGCGAGTCACATCCTCAGGATCTGACAGCAGTGGTGAAAACAAGTAAAGGCCGCAGCTATGGTCCGGTTCACGAGAGGTTAAGAGTACTTTATGCGATGGCCGATGGTGCTTGATCGATGACATCTGAGGGCATCGCACCATTTCATTTCTGAATGACAAGGCTCTGCCAGAAGAATTGGTGGCTTGGCGTGAGAAGTGAATTCTGATTGTGTCGAATTAGCAAACATTGCTTTTCGAAGGAACCCGGTACTCACGAATCATTCTTATCTGTGGGAATATAGCTCCCTACTAAAGATTCCTCGTCTAAAGCTTTACGCCAAGTTAGCTACTTCTTCAGCTCCTGTCGTTTCGATCCCAGAACTTACTTGCATAAGCAACACCTAAGCCCGTCTTTTCATCTTCTCCGGAGACATGAAAGCACGGCATATTTGGATGCCGCTGCCTTGCAAAGCTCGGCGCAAAGGGGACATTGCCTTTGGCTACCAAGCCATCTGCCCACGCAGCAGCACCAAGATCGACATCTTCTAATTTGCCGCGACCGCGTTCCGCAGCATACGATAGACCAGCCTCCCGCGCGAGAAGAGCAGAGGCGACTACATCCTTGGTAATAAAGTGGCGTTTAATGTGGTTTCTTATCAGATGTGCTCGGTGTTGGGCAGATTTCTGAATTTTCTCTTCGACCTTGCGTCTTTTGACAGCGTCTGAAGACCAAGCGGCTGACGATGGTGCTGTCTGTGTTTTCTCAATTTTGAAGTACTTCTTTTTGTCATGGTCTGTATGAGAGTTAATCTTCTGAATCCCGTCAATAAATCGGTACCAACACACCAAAATAATAGCCTGGAATTTCACGATTCATGATAGTGATAATCAAGACGGTAACTTCCGCCACCCATAACGATTACAAATTGGGGATCAACCCGGGATGAAGAGTGCAAGACTTGGTATATTAGTTCAAGAAGGACACATTATTGAAATTAGAACAGATATCAGTCGGACAGTACGAAAGCGATGTTTAAGTTCAGGTAAGTACTTAAGTAGGTTCAGACAGGCGTAAGGGATCGAGACTATTCTTCCAATCACGTGATTTTTACTCAACCGATTAGCAGTGATATCAACTCAAAACTCAAAACAAAAGCAATTAGATGATCACGAAAAATGGGTGCAAATTATTTATTTTACTTGTATTATTAAGTGTCTAATAGACGTTCTAGGGGTATGAAAGATTCCTCAACCACTCCAAGAATCTCAGTACTCGATGAGAGTATTACAGGTCAAATTTGGACGTAGCGAAAGTGAAAAGTCCGGTCGATGGTGGTCCGGGTATATACCATCTGTATTTACTGAGACTTCTCGTGCTGGGTCGAAACACGCTGAAGAGAGACAACGAAGTCCTCAAGGGATCGCTGCTTCTGGTTCTGCTTGGGGGACTTGCCGTGCATGAGGTTGTCGAATCCGGTGCTGCCCTGCATGAAGTAGTAGAGACCACCCATGACACAGAAGACACCGAAGGAGAAGATCCAGATACGGACAACGGCGACGATGCTGGTCTGGCCACCAACGAACCAACCGAAGATACAGAAGAGGGTGGCGAGGATATCGACAACCAGGATAGCACCAGAGAGCTGCCAAGAGGGGATGGAGGACCAGAAGGGACCGTTGGCACGGGTGATGAAGATCAGCCAGTTCTCAGTAAGAGAGATCTCGAGGAAGAGAACCTCATCGATCTTACCGAAGTTCTGGACGATACCACCATCCTCAGAGTTGGCATACATAGTAGTAAGAGCAATCCAGGTACCGACAGCCAGGACAACACCGAGAAGAACGGACATACCCCAGAGCTTGGGGAGGTTCCACTTGACGGGAGTCTGGGAGAAGGGAGCGTTGTCGTAGGCGATAGCAAGAGTAGCAATATCGGCGAAGATGGCAATGAAGACAACGAGCTCAATGTTGAGAGATCGGTTGAGGATGGCGATCCAGAGACCAAGGAAGATCTCCATGTGCAGAGAAAGAGCGATACGGTAGACAACGTAGGCGTACATGCGATGGAAGATTTGACGCGAAGTCTTGAGCGCGTCGATGATAGCACCAAGACCAGGAGCAAGGAAGACGATATCAGAGGCAGAGCGAGCGGCATCGGAGGCACCCTCGACGGCAATACCAGTATCAGCCTTCTTCAGAGAGGGAGCATCGTTGACACCATCACCAGTCATGGCAACAAGGTAACCACGCTGCTGGAGAATCTCGACGACGTTGTACTTGTGCTGGGGGAAAACCTCAGCGAAACCATCGGCAGCCTCAACGAAATCGTAAACCTCAGAACCGGGCATGTCACCACCACCACCAAGACCGAGGCGCTCAGCGTTGTAGACGTTGGTACCGAGACCGAGCTGGCGGGAAGTCTCACGGGCAATACCGACGGCGTCACCAGTAAGCATCTTGATGGAGAGACCAAGGCGCTTGGCCTCGTTGATAGTGCGGGCAGTGTCGTGACGAGGAGGATCGGAGCAAGGCATGATTCCAAGAATCTCCCAAGCACCCTCACCTCGCTTGCGAGCAACACCAAGAGATCGGAAACCACGTGTGGCAAACTCGGCGACACACTGCTTGTAAGCTGCCCTGAGTTAGCATAATATATTAAGTGGTGATAGGATATTTCTTACCATTGTCGACTTCCTCGGGGATGGGGTGATCCTCCTCGACAGTCTTGAGAACGAAAAGTGGGGCACCCTTGACACAGATGATGCGTTCGCCCTGAGGGGACTCGACAACAGCCTGAACCTTCTTGGAGACGGGGTCGAAGGGGTGGAAGTCAAGGACCTTGTACTTGGACAGAACACCCTTGGCGCGGGGGTAGAACTTGAGAGCCTTAAGGAAAGCCTTGTCGATAGCATCAATACCCTTCTTCTTGCGAGAAGCAGCCAAACAAGCAGTAAGCATCAGGTCATCAGGCTCAACACCGGCAACACAGAAAGGCTCAGCGAGAGAGAGCTTGTTCTTGGTCAGAGTACCAGTCTTGTCAGAGCAGAGAATCTCAACACCAGCAAGGGACTCAATGGCGGACAGCTTCTGGACGATGGCCTGCTTCTTGGCGAGGTAGGCAGCACCGACGGCCATGGTGGTAGTAACGACAGCGGGAAGACCGACAGGGACACCGACAATGGTGATGGCAAGAGTGAAACGGAGTATGTCCACAATGCCATTAGACCTGTAGAAGCTTGAAACCCATACAATCAGAAGGGTGGCGACGACAAGAACGAGCAGGATTGTTCCTTGTCTTGTTAGCATTGATTCATTTGTTTAATAGAGCTAGAGTCTTACCAATTCCGTTAAGAACCTCGGTGAAGTGACCAGTGCCACCAGCGGACTGGGAGACAAGGGCAGCAGCACGACCGACGAAGGTGTTGTCACCAGTGGCAGTAACGATAACGAAAGCCTCACCACGCTTGACAGCGGAAGAAGCGTAGCAGCTGTCACCATGGTGCTTGTCAACAGCAAGAGACTCGCCAGTGATGGCAGACTGATCAACCTGGACGAAGCAGCCCTCGGTAACGAAACGACCATCAGCGGGGATAATGGTACCCTCCTCAACCTGAAGGATATCACCGGGAACGACTTCGGGGGCTTCAATCTCCTTGAGGGTACCGTCACGGAGGACGACAGCCTTAAGAGCAAGAGTCTTCTTCAGTTCCTCGACAATGGAACCAGCTGTAGAAAGCGTGTTAGTTTGATTTTTTTTTTGGACATATGGCGTAGTTACGAACCTTGGAACTCCTGAATGAAACCAACACAGGCGTTAAGAAGGAGAAGAGCGCAGATTACTCCAAAGTCAATCCAGTCTTCTAGACCAGCAGCGAGAACAGCGGCGGCTTCCTATACGTGGTGTTAGTGACAAGGCACGATGTTTTGCGTGGTGTTGATGAGAAGACATGAAAAGTGGGGCGCGGATAGATAAGAGTGGGGCGTTTTTTTTTGTTCAGCGAACAATCGTCTAATTCGATATGACATCGAAACTCGACCAAAAACTCCACGAAAAGACTCAGAAAGGTAAGAAAAGGGTAAAACTTACCATCACGAACTGAATAGGGCCTACGAAGAACATGAGGAACTTGAGAATCATATTCTCCCTTTCTTCTTTCATCGCATTCAATCCCCACTTCTTGCGGCGAGCGATAACCTCTGCCTCAGTCAAACCGACTCGAGAGTCTGTCTGGAGCTGGTCCTCGGGGACGACACGTCCACCGCCGGGGGTGGCCTCCTCTTCGTCGTCGATCTCGTGACCGTCCTCGGACTCGAGGTCCTCGATGAGGGCATCCATGTCCTCATCGGGCTCCTCGTCCTCGGCGACGGGAGCCTTGGGGTTGTGGGTAGCGGGAGCTTGTCCTCGCTTCTCATCGAAGCCGCCAGTCTCGATGTTGGTGTCCAGCGCAGGAGCGCCGACCGCCTTCTCTTCGGCCATGGTTGGTGACGTTAAAAGAGAATGTCGATTCTTAGGTATTGTAGAACGCGGCTATAGGTAGGCAGCAGATATTGAGAGAATAATAGCTGAGGTTGGTGCTGCTGTTTTCTGTTGGTGAGAGAAACAGAGGGACAAGGTTTTTTTGGGGGGAGGGAAAAAGGAAGAAAGTGTCTAAGCACCGCACGAAGTTAGGGACGCTTATGTATGAAGCATTCGTGGGTGAAGAGAAAAGGAAAGAAGAAAGAGAGTTGAGGTCGGGCGAGAGCTTCTTTTTGAATTCAGAGAAAGATGCGTGAGCTTAGGTTCTTTCCCGGCGAGCTTGCCGGCCCACGCACCTGCATACCCCTGCCACCAGACTTCGGCCCTGATCAAATGATGGAGACCCGGTCATGAAGTGGGGCCCACCCTCAATGCCTGCATATTTCTCCAAGACTGATTGTCTCTCACTTTGCTGCACATCGACTTCCCTACTCGCTGCGCTCTGTCTTTTGTGGCCCCCCCCTTCACAAGAGACAGAAGAGAAAGGACCGGGGGTCTATCAAACGGGTCCTACGGCGACGCAGAGCTCCACCGCGCAAAGAATTGGATGGGTCTTTCCAAGCCGGGACGGGTGGATTAGGATGGGGCCCATCAGTCACTTCCCACGAGTCTCACGCAGGTTCCTGGCATGGTCCCTCGCGAATCCAAATGTGCCCCAGGTTATGAGCTCCATGCCGTCTCCAGGTACAACCGGAAGGCCCTCAAGATACAAGCTAGCAACAAACAAACGCTTTTCCCTCCACTGTACGAATTGTGCCAACCTCTCACGGCCCTGCCGACCCAGTCCCCAGTCCCCAGTCCCAGTCCAGTCCAGTCCAATCCCTCCGTATAGAATCTGTCTGTAATAATTGTACCTTTGTGGTAGATACCTACTGATACTGCTACCATTGATTTCCTCTTGCCGCCACAATGCACTTGCTGAATGAATCTACGTAGCCCAGTGCCACTTTCCTTTCCCATTATGCGCTCAATTTTCTCTACTTCTTCTCGTTTCTATGTTGCCGATTAATGCCCGCACGACACGACTCAAGACTGGCAGAGAGTAGTTACGTATCTACAGCAGATTTTTGACAAAGGAAGGAAACTTCACCACACCCTCTTACGGCTTAGCTACACCCTCACCTACCCTAGCCTTCTCGTGTTATTGGCTTGGGGAGAGTAAGGTGCGACGTGATAGTGCTGTAAACCAACTGAACTGTACTGTACTGTAGACGTACTGCACCTAAGCTTAATGATGTGGTTACGGTCTATCATATTTTAACTCGTCTGGCTTATGCATATATGGACGCCGAAACGTTATCACTCGTATGTTGCAAAAGTCAATGCGAAATGGGAACGCGATCAACACCGTAGGTAACAGGTAGCGTAGCCCGTAACAACCAAACCACAAGCACAAGCACAAGCACAACAACATTGCAGATCAACAATCAACCAACCTCATGCTAGCATAGCAGTAAACGTAAACAACGCAGTACAGTAGCATCAGCATCCACCTAGAGACTAAAGACAAAAGAGTGCGTAGCGTCTGCACCAGCTAGCACGCCAGCGTAGGAGCTACCCTTGCCGTACCCGGTAGCGTCGGTTGGATCGATTTTTTTTTCTCGCTCTCTCTCGCGTCAGAATCGATGTTTTTTTTCCTCAGTCGCAACTACAATTTTTTTTCTGCTGGGGTGTGTCAATTGGGAAAGTCCGTGTGCTAGGGTGTGAAAGTATGAAACGTCGGTCGCTGATGCCCCATCGAAATCGACCTGCCCTTATCCTTGTCCAGTAAAGACAGCCTTTCTCTCGTCGAGCTTTTCCTCGGTCCAGCCTAGGTCCTTCCATGCAGGTGCATAGCACAGTGTGTGGCGGCGCCGAGCGTGGGGAATGGAAACAAGACGGTAATCTCAGCAGTGGAGGTGCAAAAGGGTTGAGCATTGCATTGCATTGCAAGTGCAGCGACAGACGGGGGAAAAAAGAGATTGAGAGGACCAACTTGCAGCTACACTAAACTCAGATGAAGAGTCGAAATGTGAGATTGCTCTGGAGATACTACACACGGGGGGGCATAACACAAAGTGTAAACAATAGAAGACATGGAAAAATAAAATGAAAATCTAGAAAGTCAATTCAGAGCACACGTATCAAATAAGCAACTACAATTGGTTGCCTGCCTTTGTCTCATATCTTGAACCGCTCGTGGCTGACAGCTCATGGCTGACAATGACGACTACCATATGACACCAGAAGAATCATCAATTGATCCATGTCGTACATGATAGAGGCGATTTGCCTCGATCTTGATGCAAGTTGATGCATGGAAACCCTTTCCAATTACATATTAAGCATGCAATAATAGCCTGTCTCGTTGGGTTGAAGTTACATGGGTTCCATGGGGGAATGTCCGCGGATTGCATGTACTCCCTGATTTTAGCATTTACAAATATCAAGACACCAGAAGTTGTCGCCTCGGAGAGACTAATTTAACTTTTTATTGTATCCAGGCTTGCGTATCATCTCTGCACATCATGCGCTCTAAAGTGTGAAAGAAAAAAAAATCATTAGCATCTTATTGTAGTGTACAAAGCCATGGGTTCGAAGATTCAATGCTGTAAAACACTGTGTAGCAGATGCTTAATCCCATTCAAGACAAGGCACCCGTTGTACAATGTGGGATGCACATCAGTCTCGGTCCCTTGATTGTTTGGTATCCATTGCCTCACTGCCAGATTTTGCCTCACGATACATGATACTAGGAGATGTACAGTACAGCTCCAGGTCTCTGTTTGTCAACGTCTGAACCTACAGAGTACAAAGCCTTTTGGTGTCTTGTGGCGCGTCTTGGTTGATGGGGCCCCGGTACCTCTGATGTATGTCATTACTGGCTGTGCTTGTACCTGGAATCGAACTTCCCCAAATCCGCTGAGGGATTTTCCTCCATGGGAGAATGGGGGAACTCCCTCCCCCATGCACTCTAGGCTGCTTCTTTTCTCCCGCTCCGCTGTGTACTGTACAGTGCAGTAGGGACTGCTGCCCTCCAAAGGATAAGGATGACGACACTGACTTGCCCATCCCTGGCGGTCAGCAAAATCGCGACTCAAGATACTGGAGAAGGATGTTAATCATGGGCTCCGCTTGGTGAGCAATAGGCAAAAGAACGGATTGCCGTTTATGTAAAAGATACTGCATATCGTCAGCCTTGATTTGAGCTGTTGACCGAAGACCCTTATTTTATCAATTGAGGTTACCCTTGTGCCTTGTCGAGTTGGATACGATATTGTTAGTTCAAGGTACTGATTGATGCGCGATACTGTACCATGACTCGGTGAGCTTTCATAACTGCCTCGTACTGCACAGTACTTTTTCTTGGATCTATTGCACAATCGTATTGCATATATGATCAAACTTTTATCCCAGTCAGTTATTATCTTGTTTGAGCGGCGCAGAATCGATACGATTTGCGCACGAAGCATGTCGTTCAATTTCCTAATTTCCACTTTTGAAACAGGTAGTAGTAAATAACAAAGCGCGCTGAAGATGTGACATTAAAAGCCATCCAGTCTGTGCAGGAAACACACAGTAAAGTGCATACATATTAACCATTCCTACTCTAATTGCAGCATATTTGAGACCTGCCCCACGCGATCGGCCTCGGAACTGACCAGACTGGGAACTTTGTCTGACAATCTCCATAGGATAGCTTCACAGATCCCGCTCGATGACGATTATGCTTGTCGGTCACTCTGCATCATTATCATTACAGTACTGTCGATCTAGATTCTCTCGTATTTGGTCTATCAATCAACCGAGGTTTTGGGTTGGCGCGGACACGAGGAGGCATGAGGTTATTTCAAATTCTACCCGTTCTGTCGGAAAGGGTCTCAGTCCAGGCAGGGCCGAAAACGGGATCGCCGTGTTTCGATATGTGGTCATGATAGTTGCTATTGTATGACAGGCAATCGCACGTATCGTGTGCGACAAGCTTTTTGGTCGTGCAGGGCCAAGAGAAGGGCGCGCTGCGCTCCCAGTCGCGCAATGGCCTGTTATGACGGAACAGTTCCAGGTTCATATCAAGTAAGGACATCGTCCGGCATCCATCGTTCGCCAAGACGCAGACTGTGACCGCTGAATGACCGTGACAGTCTGGCCTATCGCGTTATCGGCAGCTGGTGAAGCTCTGCCAGCCTTGGCAGCCCGGTCTCGAAGGGTGCTGTGCAGTAATACAGTGCAGTACAGTAGGCTACAACGCGCGATACGGTCTGATTCGCGACATGGGTGAGCTTCTGTAAGGCCTCGCCTGGCCTGGATCGGCTTGGCTGACCTGGGCCCATCTGTAAACGGCACCAAGGAGATGAGGTTCACACTGATGCCCTGTAAGCTGCCTCGTAGTTGCAGCGGACTGGGCAGCACAGTACAGTAGGTACACTACACGCGCATGAAGCGCCGCTATTACAGCGCAGTAATTAGCGTCCTCGATCTATCGTGCGGGTGAACGCGGGCGAGGCGAGGCGAGGCGAGACGATAGGTTGGGATTGAGATTGGAGTGACAGTTCGCACGACGCTGGTGAACTTTACTTTCCTTTACGTTAGACAAGCCACCCATGGATCTCCAGCCAAAACGGCAGCCTAGCCTTTGTCTCCAAGCCCTGTCCCAACGACCGAGCCCTGCCAAGCTTTAGCGTACAAAAATCCGCACATCAAAAATGCTTGACACAAATACCAGGATGCTATCGAACCCCGGCGGTGCAGGGTTGAGATCGATTGTTTCTGTCAGGCTTTGGCATGTGAGGTATTATTTGGGAGCTTCACAGCTGGCTACTGGAAGCCTCTCTCTCATGCAGGTGTGCATAAACTTATGGATCCTAGTGCAGCAGCCGCGCTTCTATGAATTTTTCTAGAAGCCGGTCTTTCCATGTTGACCCTCCTCATCTGGATTGTTCATCCAATCCAATCCAATACCTTTTCAGGTCCATGACTTCGTGGGACTTGGCCTCCGCTGCCAGCGATCGGGGGAAAAGTCTTGTCGCCTCCTCGGCAAGCAGCCAAGCAAGTTTCCAGGCCCGTGTTGTCCTTGTCGCTCTCGAGCTTGTAGCGTGAAAAGGAAAGAAAAGAAAAAAAAAGGACCCTGCGAACCCCGTCAGCTTCAGGGCACCCCAGGTCGCTCCCCAGAGTCGCCAATAAACACCCGGACTCTCTACGTCATCGGAATACCTTTTTGTCCATTTAGTTCACGAAACAGAATCAAACACCCAAAGGAAAAGGTGAGACAGTTGCTGGCCAATAACGAAAGGTACGTGTGCCTGGTAAGTCACATTCAGGTCAGCCTCTCGCCCTTTTGCGCGGATTTATTCCTCTAGGTCACCTTGTCACATCCACTTTCCATCGGATTTGATGTGGGGGGGGGCCTTGTTTGTTTAAACTGGGGGACGTGGTGGTCATGGTCATGGTCGCTTAGGTTCGTTTTCCTCCGCGGCTTTTTGGCAAGCAACCAAGTCAGTTAGTTTATCGACGTCGGCGCTTTTTTGCCCGCGACCTCCGTTCTCCAGAAAAATAAATGGTCACCTCACATTGGTCGGCTTCGGGTTTCGATGGCGCCGTTGCCTCGGTGTGTCTACTGGTGAGTCCCCACGGCCAACTCGCGGTGTACAGTCTTTTACCAGCCACTCTCTCGGTCAACCCTAACTGGGCCATTGACTACCGAAGATGGGGGCTCGGTAAGTCCTTTTCTGGTCATGAACTTGTCAAGCTCGAGATATCTTGAGCCGCTCCCAGCGGGTCTGTCTGATCTCCAGGGAGTTCCTTCACCGCACTATTTACCGCACTCCGCCATGCTTGGTGTGTGTTGTTATTGTTATTGTTGCTGTTACTGTTGCTGTTTGAACCTCCTGTCCATTCCATGTTCAGGGCCACTCACTACCAAAGGCTTCACCGTATTACATGGTCCCCTAATAAGCGGTCACCATTTGATGAAGCTCACTCATGTAACGCAAGCCTCATGTATAGCAAGAGCTTATCGTTACTGAGTTAATATCCGATGCATACCCTGTTGTTTCAATATGCCGCCACCGTCGTTTACTTGATACAACCGTTACCCTACATCTTAATACTATACTATACCTATCGTATCCACGTATTCGAGGGACTGCCGGTATTGCAAACGGGGATATAAGATTCAGCACTAGACAGGACAGGTCGTAACCTGTTTCCACTAAACCGCCGACAAGCCAGTTCAGGCTAGATGTAACTTACTGAAAGATTTGCATCATGCGCTCAGCTTAACAGATTGTACATATGTACATTGATTGCTCTACTATTACTTCTACATACGTACAGTACCTACCTACTGTAGCGATAGGCTTCTAGAAGGACCCGGTCCGTCTCATCGCGTCGCATTGAATCGAACTCTACCCAATCCCCTTTCACGGTCGACGCCAAGTAACGAGGCATTTCTTGACTGCATATTCGTGCATTTTCCCCATCTTTGCCCGGTTCTGGGCGGATCCGGGGTCGCCCGGGAGGCGTTCAATCTAGGAGGTTGGTGGACACCCTGAAAATTGTCTAGGGAAACAGGACAATTGGTCGTGATTATAATTGGCCACTTCATCGGGTGAGGGAATTGACGACCTTGAAACTGTACCAAGCAAATAGACTCGACCCAGACTCTTTCTACAGCACAGCCTGCTATATCGCTCACTCACTCTGCTGGATATTCCCGTCATGCGTGCATACTGTACTGTACGAAGAGCCCTCTAAACTAGTCATTCATTCGCAGACTCAATGCATTGAGATTAGCCATTTACGGATAATGCCCATGAGCTTATTATTAGACTGGCTCTGTGCAGCAGGTACCTACCTACCTACCTAGTAGGTACAGTAGTATGCGGGATATTGGTGACGGGAGCTTAATGTCCAATCTGGAAGGTATCAATACCATTTCATTGGCTGTACCTTCCACATCGTGAGCTCTGTTGTACTACTGTACTCTTCAGTTCCTTCCCCAGCACAAACCACCTTTCATCCCGCGGGAGACAATTTATGACACCAGCTTATTCTCTTCCACTCGCCTCACTCTTCTTCATACCTCAGACAACACCCAACCGCGCCATCAACAATATTGCTTCTGCGGTCTTCACCCCCAGTATCCTTGGCAACAGTGCACGATTGCGGAGAGAATCTTCCTTGAACAGCCAAGCTTTCCATTTAGTCGGTTCAGGGACCTTGCCTATCTGCCTACGTACGGGCATATGGAGCAATCGCGGTGTTACCTCAGCTACGCATACGCACGCTGTGCTGATTTGGACTGTCCCAGTCTCCGCCCCAGCTTTATTCGTACATACATACGGAAACTCACTCCGCCATAGTCTGGGGTAGGACTCTTCACGAAAGCATGGACTTCCCACTCGCTCCATGACCCTGCGCCGCTTTGCGTCTCGACCTGTCACACTTGGCGTACATGCGAATAACAAACTCCTGAGCTTCGATAATAAAGGACAATATCATACCATAGTTCCTTTCACCTCCGCTGACAGAGCTTGTTCGAGTATAATTCGATGTATCGAGAAAGCCATGGGTTGAAACGAAGTCGAAGAATAATGGACTAGGGACCTGCCATGACACACATACGTACGTCACTGTCGCTGCATGATCTTGACCGTTATCAGAGCAAATGGAGATGCTTCGACACATCAGAATTGCCACGTCAAAACCCCAATTCCGTCATGATAGCACCTATCGCTTTTATGCATGTCTCATACATGCTGCCTGTCTCCTAGAACTGAAGATATCGACCTTGAAAACAACGACGTTCTCCAAATCCAAACCCCAACAACCCCAAAGGGTAACGCACATTGAAATGCAGGGATTTCCCACCAGCCCGCATTAGAAGACCCGCTTACCGATCCAAGCGATTTGGCTTGCACGAGACCTTCGGCACTCATGGAGCCGCTGCTGTGCCATTGGTTAGCCTCGAAAGAAATCCCACGCTGTCTGAGTAGCTTCAAGATGCAGTTTTCGCTGTCGGCCATACTATGTATTGTCAGGGCCTGTCTGATTACAGCACATATTCCTACGGAAGCTGCGGCTGCCGTGGTCAATGAGGACCAGGTATAATCTAGCATATGATAGTATAGACTGTTATCGAAGCCTCACCGGAGGCGGCGACGTGGCTAGGGCTTAGGACCGATAACTCTGGTCTGGTGGAAAACTGGCACGGTGCTCTCGCACCCATGCTCCACTACCGTGGACGCTCGTTCCTGATATCCACTTCTTTCCCCTTCCACTAATAACTCAGTTCACTGACTAGCCGCGGCTGGCCGTACATACTGCACCATGTCTCCAAGGTCCCAAGTTCCACGGAGTCGAGTGCTCAGAAAGCCCAGGCCGGCCCTGTCACTGTCGGACATTACTTCCCTCAAAGCAGAGAAACACTAAGCGCCCCAAGCTAGGAGATAGAGGCTCCAGACGCGGCTTTTCTTGGTTTCTTTTACGTGTCTTTTGGTTGGCTTCCACGACAATCCGCCTGTTATCACTTGCCAGTGCCAGATTGCCTTGTCGTTGGCTTGCGCCGGCAAATGAGGCTCTCGCATGCGCAGCCAGCTCCCCATGGCAGTCCCCACGACTGCCCCCGTATACCTCTGGTATCCTATCTATCCGTGCCGTCATTCCCGAATTGCATGTTCACCTATTACTATTACTACGTGCCTGTTTAATCGCGAATCGGCGGACGCGCTAGGCGTTTTGAATATGATGTCAATGTTGTTCTGAGTCCGGGGGACTGAAAGGAAATTGGACTGGAGAACCTGTTCAACGGCTGAAGGGCAAAAGCACTGACTGGCATGCTATGCTATGCTACCTTAAAGTACCTATCTAGGTAGTGCTACTACAGTACATCTGGCCTGAAACGAATCGGTCGGATATTCAACAATGGTGTGTCCGCCTTTGGCACAATCGGGAATGGCGCCCAGAGTAATATCGAGAGGCATGTTGAAAGCCGGTCCTGGCAACACCGTTACTCTCTCTCTTACCTTTAAGACGAGCTAGTGACCCTGTCGGCGCAAGAGCCTTTCGCATTTCATGACAAGTCGCAGAGTAAAGGTAGTATCGAGGCTCTGCCGTCTTCAGACCGTAACAGAGCCTGGTCAGTAAGTAGCTCTGTACAGTACGAGGCAGACCAGGATCAGCCAGTCAGTCAGTGATCGACGATGGGCAAGACTTTAGCGGTCAGCTTCCGATGCATCTGCTTTTGTCAAAGAGGAGGCTCCATTTCAGAAAGGATTTCTCCAGGCTCCACGAGTCTCCAAAGGTTGGCGCGAGAATTGATGGAGAAGAATCCATTCTCGCCGGCTTCATAGAATATTTTGGCTAGTCAAGAGCGGAAAATTGGGGCATGCCATTCAATCGTGGATGCACGGATCCGAGTTTTTCAGAGGACCCTGCATCCCATCCCATCCATCCCAACAACAACAACAACAAATTCACTCATACAGTCAATTCCAAACCATTTATGGATAGACAGAGTAAAGAGATGATATCGCGCAAGTTGCAGCGGGTTTCTGAATACTGCCAAATCCGTGTTAAAACCGCACCATAGCCATAGCCATAGCAGTCGCAAAGGCCAAGTGTGACTTGCGACTGACAGTATCACGGAGCCGAAGATGTGGACGTGTGTGAGAGCCAAGCATGTTGCCAAGCAAGTATGTGGACATCCTTGAAGCTGTCTTGACCGTCGCCCTCCAGGGTGTTGCGCCCCGGATCATAGCCAGTTCAATACCCGGAATCGCGAGGCATCAGCTGGCCACCCCCCAACATCTGTGTATGTTGTTATCCCCGTTCATCACCTCTGAGATGATACAAGATGCGGAATACTTGATTTGTCTGTTGCTGCACAGTCAATTCGGCATACCATCGCTCCGGGCATGCCAAGGCTCCTAAAGCGAAGAGCGACCGGTTAATGAAACATATTTGCCGGTCATTAAACGAATTGTTGCAACCATAATCTCTAGGACGAGGGCGTTTCGTTTCTACTACAAACATTGTGATACGGCCAAGATGGACGTGCGCATACACATGGCCTGGCAGATAGGCACGCTCTCTATTCTCCGACTCTCCTTTTGCGCTGCACGCATAGTACAGTACAACTTTCCGTATGGTCAACGGTTGTCATGATTCGCCATGAGTATGCTGCCGCAAGAACATGGCGAAGAAGCACAGATTGCCATATCTTGTGAGCGTTGCGCAACGCATGCTCGGCCACGCACGGTATTACGCGTATGGCTCTGGCTTGCTTGTCTATTTTATTTGTCTTGGTTGTTCTGTTACCTGCCTTGCTGCAAGAGAACTGTCGTGTTCCGTCACACAAACAGAGTACTTCTTATCACTCGCATATCGAACCTGAATTGCTGATGCACCTGTACTTCCAAAGACTACATAAGCCTCGGTGGCTGACGAAGTGCCATAGCAATCAATCTTGAATTTCTCGAGATGATCCCTTTTGAGTTGCCGCAAGATGAAGGAGGATTCGGATTCCGATTGCGATTGCAATCGCAATTGCGACGCATGTAAATGAACGTGCGTTTGTTCCTATAGCCCTATGATGGATGCTCCCAAGACGATGCGTGGATCATCCGAAATACCAAGACGGCGACTACCGATGTTCCATGATATGATGGACAATCGTACTTACTTGGCTGCTTGGCACGCCTGGTTTCTTCCAAGACTCTGGGCGCTCTTGGCTCATGATGCTCACATGATCTAGACTGACGGAAGAATTTGAGAATTTGCCCAGATCACGAACATACATGCATACATACGCGAATGTATATGCATGTTGAGCCTGGGCGACAGCATTCCTCGTTGTCTAGACCGTCCATCATCAAATAGTGTTGCGATTGGATTCCAGAACTGAGCAATTTCTTCCCCTTTTTTCGTCTCGTACAGGCGACAAAGTGGATGGACATTGTTTATTACCGGGCTGCCTACTAGACTACATATTGACGTTAGTAATCGGGTCCGTCATTCTTCAACCCATTTGCTTTTTGGAATTCCGTGCTGTATTACTTGTTTCCATCGGCTCCTCTTGGTATGGAACTATACTACACTGCAGTTATTATGGATGACTTGCATGCACGACCAAGGGGCAGATCAGATTGTGGTTCCGTTAATTTCTTGACATGATTGTTTTGCCAATGAATGTCTGTCATTCATTCATGACTACGATTGAAGGAAAATCGGCGGGTATGGAGTAAGATTACAGCGCATGCTTTGGGCGTGGGTTTTCCCTCTGCTCTAGTCTCTAGTCTCTAGGCTGGCTAGTCTATAGCAGGACGGCATATCGTTCTGGTTTCAGCCCGGAGTCTTTACTGTAAATTGATACCTTTTGATGGGCATCTGATTGGTATGGTATGCAGCGGGATATTGCGCTGGATCCAAACTGTGGATGAAGGGATCCGCATCACAATTAGTTCCTGCTTAAACGGCTTAGTCTGAAATGTACCTGCAGATTGAACAAGAAAAACACGTAAAGACATGGAGGCGGACTGATATTTCTTTTATGCTAATTTTAGGGTAGAGGTATTAAGATAGATAGTAATCCATAGTAGCAAGCTACCAGTTGTGACATGTGTCTTTTACCAAGCTCAGTCGAGACAGCGCATTCACTGTGGATCATTGATACTACTACCTATCTAGTATCTTCATCCCCTGTGTTTATGCATCTAAAATTCGAGGCTTAAAAAGGGCAACCAGTCAATAATAACAATAACAACTGAGTCACTTTACGTACCATGTCTTAAAACACCGATAGCATATTCGAATGTAATAAGCTAAGCTAAAAGCTAAAAGCTAAAGTATTACATCTAATAATTATCCATCTCCCGAATAATGATTACTCAAGCCTCTATATCCAAAACGTAGACCGACGGACCAAACATGATCCATATCAATATTCATACCTAGTCAGGGGAAAGAGCATCACACTATACCCCAAACGACCCCCCATGGGGGTTCGAGAACCTAGCGTAACCTTGTTACGATGCGATGCGTTGGCCAAATCGTCAGATAATAAGGTAATATCAATATGTACTGAATAATTAATCACTTGATGGGGAAATCTCTCGGTGAATTGCTAGTCAGGGTCACCGGGTACCATGACTCCCAAGCTCCCTCCCCAATGCGACTTGGAGGAATTCTGTTGCCTGTCGATCTCTGCGTTGAAAGTAATTAGAGTAATACTGCCATGACATGCTAGCATGCATCGGCGCACTCAACCACCGGCGTTGATGTGATGGTGTTGTCGATCGTCGCTTTCAAAATAAACTCATTCTATCCGTCACTGTGCGAGTGAATTAGTTCAGGACTGAATCATCAATAGCCATCTTGGCATGTCCCAGTTGGGTCATGGTTTCGAGAGAATGAGGAAAGGCTGGACTGTCTCTAGGTCTCACCCAAGAGGCGGTCGTGACGATCTGGATCATATTGATGTGATGCTAACGAGGTCAGCTGAGATTGGGAATGCAGGGAGATGAGAGTCTACTCAAGGGTTTGTGAGATTAATGCGGTGATCAAGTTTGGCTTGGTTCGAGGTTGATGATTGTGACTGTTTTCTGCAGGGTAGGCCATTCGACTTGATTGTCGAAAGAGGTACTAACTATGATAGAGTTACATGCTGTTGTTGACTTATCGAGGTAGAGTATAGGTAGGTACAACTCATATTCCAAAACTTGCTTTAGTAGTTATAAAGACGTTGATACCATGACTTAGCTAAATGCTTACAAGTATGAGATTTGTCTGGTCAACAAGTTCAATGGGACTCACGGTAGTGCAAGGAATTCATGTTGATCAGCAATCTTCACTATAAGATAAGTTGCAGCCTTACATATAGTCGTAGAATTTACAAGATATACTCAAACCGTTCATAACATCTTATTATCGTCAAGAGAGAATGCGCGGCTCAACCCAAAAGATGAAGAACATCTCACCGTCGGGTTTTGAGTACCAAACAGAGATTCAAACACCACCTCTCACTATAAGAGTAAACTAGGGTTCTTAATATGACTCGAAAGATACACCGTATAAGAGACCTTCGAAGCCCCATCGACTCGAGCAGTTATTGAGTTCCCAAAATCCGCCTCGCAGCTTCATGGCCCCAGCCTCAGCTCTGTCGGGTCAGCATTCAGATACCCAGCTACAGCACACGTCAAAAAGAACTCATTAGAATAAAAATAAAACTATCATGAAAGAGTACTGGATGATACAAAGCACTACTGTCGGGACAACATCTCTTGTCATCAAACTTCAGGCTTTGTGGTTACGATATTGCGTATCTTGATGATTGGGGAGGCAAATGCTTGCATAGTTAATGACCTACAATATTTCTCCAACATATATGTATTTGGTACCAAAGTCCTTGGGGAGTCCATCTGAGTTTTGTACTATTGCTCTGACCAACCAAACAATTCCCAGAGACACAAGATATGTAAGAAGCAACTTAATTCTATCGACGCCGGAATCAGCCAGGACTTATACAGCCGAGCTAGACCTTGATGAGTTCCCTTGGGTTTGCTCTCCAGGGAAACCGCATCCCAGTTAACGTACCTAACATACATAGGAAATACTGAAGCTGGCAGAGGCAACAGGTCTGCCTAATAAATCCCACCCACCACGGGAAGTTCACTGCCTTGTCGACAAGAGACTGAAACCCATGGCGACATTACTCAAGCTCCCATTTCTACATCACCACGCTTGTCCTGAATAGACAATATGTATTGGTTACCCTCGAAGATACAAATATATCTAACAGAGACATCCTCTCGACACGCTGTGTCCTGATCCCAAGAGGCGTAGTATGTCGGCTACCCTGTACATGGATATTGGAACTCAACGCCAGCACAACGGCATAGTCATAGTCATGTATCTAATACAATATACAATGGCCACATGGATGAAAGGGCAATGCGACACTTTTGTCAAAGCATGTACAGGGCCTTTTTAGTTGACGCTTCCAACCAGACCTTCACTCATATACGAACTGAACAGCAACCTAGCAATCCTTTCGTCTCGTCAAACCCGCAAGATAGCAGGTAGCTTTCCACCAACGGCTCCGCAAGTGGTAAAGACAGAGACAAAAGTCGGGATAGATTGCAACATTGTACTTGAGTTTGACTGGGCATGGCGAACTCTGCCTGAGCCTTTGTTCATAATAACAAGGACATTTCAATGCCCCTAAGGCCTTAGATTGCTTCACAACACTCACTCTCTACCCAAGCGGTCAAGCATAAAAGGTCGAGTTTTAATGATAGACACCACCTGAGCTATTCCGTATACAACGAGGCAGGCTATCAAATACAGGGCAACATACATTCACTATTGCAATAATCCGAGTGAAACATCAAATAACTTTTCATACGTGTAGCCGACGAAGCTATGCGGTCGTCCCGACCCTCATTAACTAATAAAAACACACTACGCCTATACGAAGCCAGCTGGCCCCGGCTGGTTACCTGCTTAACGCAACGCGATGCAAGGAACCGTCTGATGGACAAAAGAAAACATGGGAATAAATAAGACAAACAACCTCCCATTTCCGTGCCCTGGGTATCATTTAAGTAACTGCGCACATCCCTCCCATGAAAAGCGTTCTTAGTTGGTTGGATCGGGGAATGAGAAGCCAGCTGGAAAGTTGGGCATGCCGTTGGGTAATGTGCCAATACCAAATGGGAACGATGAAGCCAAGCCCTGTCCTTCTTGCGGAAGGTCACGGTGGTCGTCTCGGCGATGGTGGCTACTGTTGCTGCCGTTATCTCGGCTTCGGCGCCATCGAGAGAGGTCCTCATCCCGGTTGCGAGTTGACTTGGGCCCGTTGCTACCGCCCTTGTCTGTCTGCATGCGCCGGCTGATGGCCTTGGATGATACTCCAGCTCCGATCTCAATATCGGGCTCCTCCACTGACAGACCAGTCTCAATCGGTCGTCCGCCGCTACCACCATAAGGCGCAGTCAACATCCACTTGCGATCGGCCTCCGTCAACTTGTGGATGGGGATGATGCTGACACCCGTCGAGTAGTCGCTGCAGTCCCGAGGACCGAAACCAACACCCCAGCGAGTCTGACAAAGTTAGCTCAAGTTAATACAAAGACAAAGAATAGAGCTACTTACACGAAGAGGTACCTCCAGGTTACGGGAATCCTCAGTACCCTGCTTGGCGGCGACAGCATCCTGTCGGCTCAGCATCTTGACGAATGCATGTCGCTTGTCCTTGTTTACGATGCATGTTTGCACAGTACCGAAACGACCAAAGATGCCGCGTAGTTCACTCTCGGAGCAACTAGTTCTCATGGTTAGCAAGCTTCACATATTACAGGATCAAGAAACACCTACGTAACACCGCCGACAAAAAGTGTTCGGCTATAAACCTTGATGTGTCCGGATGGAAGGCTTGAATCGTACTCAACCCATTTCTCAGCCGGGCCTTGGTCGTGGAGAGGAGTTTCACTTCGGCCTCGGTGACCGTGAGGGCTACGCTGGCGATAATCAGCTCCACGGCGATCATCCTGGCGGCCGCGGTTAGGAGAGTCACGGCCATAGTCTAGGCGATCACGTCCATTTCGAGGCGAGCCACGAACACCCCAGCCACGGTCGGGGGATCGCGAGCGAGAGCGTCCATTATATCTAGGAGGAGACCTTGTATGGCCGTAGCCTGGCATACGCGAATCGTCTGGCTTGCTTGCAGGAACACCCCATGCAGGCTGAGCAGGAACGGGAGAGTTCTGGGCATATGGCATAGGTTGCTGAGCCGGGGGAGCAGCACCAGTTACGGCACCACCAGTCATGCTCTGGATCAGAGCGGGAATTTTATCAAATGGCACACCTTGGTCAGCCAGCGCCTTGATCAACATAATCTGCTGCTGGGCTTTGGCATCAAGTCCAAGGCCAGGGGCTGCTGCAGCAGCTCCAGGCAAGACCCCGTTGAGCGGGTTAGGAGGTGGGTTACTCGGATTGTTTATAGGAGAGCCTCCATATCCATTTTGGGCCGCCATATGCGGGATACCGTAGGGCATAGAAGGCATAGATGGCATGCTCACAGGCTGCGATGCCGAGGGATACGATACGGGCGGCATAGCAGATGACACTGGCTGGGGTGTCCCAGAAGCAGGCATATTATACGATGCCGTAGGAGCCGGCATAGGAGGGTTAGCTGGGGGAGCACTCGTGTTTTGACGAGCGATGTTAGCCAGAGCCTCAAGAATAGTTGTACCACTAGGGGCCGGAGGAGCAGCAGGAGCTGAAGGAGCGGGTGTAACAGAAGCGCTACCTCGAGCTGAACCGAAAGCGTTGGCAGGCGGGCTACCAGGAGGAGTTGTCGACTCATCTATAACATCACATGGGTTAGACTACATGATTATACCAGACAAGAAGCACTGCCGCATGGGCGTAGAACGCCAGGCGGGATGCTACTTTCGTGAATAACGTACTCTGTGGTGGTGCGTTGAGCTTTTCTTTGAAAGACTCAAGCATTGATGTAGGGAATGTCTGGCCCTTCTCCCAGATGTCAAGGAGTTTCTTAATCTTGTCCTACAAAGTGGACTATGTGTGAGTTACGATCCAAAATAATAGTACGGAGGTCAAATATGTCAAGGAGCGAGATGGATGCTAATCAGGGTGTTTTGCAAGATGCTCCACGATGCTCGGTATATGGCACTCGCGAGTTGCCAGCTACAAGGGTGATTGTCAAATATGCGTACCTTTTGCTCTTTGGGGGCGGATTGCAGGATGTCATTCATCAAAACAGGCATGAGTTCTGTCACTCGGTTGACGCCAGCAGCGTAGGTTCCATCCGGGGCAGAGCTGTCTATTGCCTGCGCCTGCGCCTTGGCTTGCTCGAGCCATTTTCGGGTTACAGAGTCTACGACGTAGAGTACCCCCAACTTGTGTGTTCCAGGTGCCTTCTTGAAATGTGTGAAGATTTTTTGAATAAGAACTGATTCGGACTGCGAGGATAAGCAGTTAGTACTTGTTTCGATTTGGCGAGCAACCCAGCACGTGCAGCAATACACTACGTGCTTGGCGGAAATCTTACCTGAATGTTGGAAACGCAAAGCGAGGTCAAACTGGTGATGCGAGATCCAGATACACCTGGTGGTTTTAGGTTGAGCATAGCCTGAAGGCCAGCCTCTAAATCCGCGACAGCGGAAGCCATGATTGTTTGACTTGGTTTGGATTGATGTGATGTGATGTGATGTAGTGTAGGTAGGTGTGCTGTTTGTAGTAGACTGCAGTGGTCCACGAACTACGCGCAATGCCTCAAGATGCACTCCAGCAAGGTCCAGGAGAGCGAAAGTCCAGAAGTGGGCGTCACCACTTGCGATAGAATGCTTGTAGCACGGGAGAGGAGCAAAGCGAGATAGAAGAAGAATATATCCCCCGGTGCAAAATTTCTTTGCTGATGTTCAGGTACGAAGAAGAAAAAAGCTTAAGCGGGTCCTTCCTTAGGTTGGCAGGTAGAGATTTCTTTTTTACGCAGTCGCGACCGGCGGAGAAGTAGTAGTACGAGAGCAGCCCAACAAATAAGGTAGGTAGGTTATCAGCTGGAAGATCTGCGGCGCAAAATAATACAAACGGAGGCAGCCCCTCAGGAGTACGATACGGTACGACTTGTGCGAGAAAAGCTCTTCTACTGTTTGCTTTGCGTGAGAAGCGCGACGAGCAAGTCACAAGATTGTGCAGCGGCAAAAAAAAAAAAAGAGCCAAGCCAGACCTAATAGGCAGATACGAGACTGTCCTGTTCGTCAGAGCGGAGAAATTTGTCAGTCCTAGAGACAAAGAGCCAATAAATAAATGGAACAAGAGCAAGAGAAACGATGTCTGGCCTGGGAGCACAGAGAAGAAGTCGTCGTTCTTGAGGATTTACCTCGATGGGGTGATGGATGTCGCGATCGGAGGACGATGATAGATAGAGTGATGAAGTGGGAGGAGAAAAGCTGAGACGAGTGACCGTGACAGGTGGGGCAGCCCTTTTAACTCTTGCTTGCAAACCAAAAACCTCCCGTTCCGCTGACAGTTTATCCGGTGCCAGAGGAGAAAAATCTTGAAGCTGCCCAAATCTCAAAGTCACGTGAACGTATGGACTGATAACCTTTCGAGTTTCAGTGTTCTCTTTAAGTAAAGTCTACCTAATGCAGAAAACTTACAGACGACAAAGACAGGATTGGATTGCCAATATTTCCCAAGAACCGAGTGCGTCTTTGTTGGCTATAATAGCCTTACTCGAGGTGGTCGCCGTCCCTTTGTCTCTATATACCCGTGCTGAATCCGTATCAACCTTCGTGTTAGTGCGTGATAGATAGAGCCTTGACCAACAGACACAAATATGGACAAAGACCACTCTCAAAAGAAAAGTAATCCTGTAACAACGCGATTCCAAGTTAAGTTTACACGCCATGTACATACAAGGCAGCGAAAAGGACAAGCTTGGTTTAGACGCCACGGCAATCAAGGAGCCTCTCTGTATCAAGTTCACCCAACGTCGTAGGCGCCGGGACCTAGAGGCGGTAGGTGAAACAGATAGCTAAATATTAATAATAGAATCCCAAGGGCCCACGATACGTACGTCGTGATTTTTAAAACACATGACAGGAATCGACAAGAAATGCTAAGCTACTTTATTCCTAAAAGACGCTATTATCAGGTAATAACAAGGAGATCGCAGGAATAGCCGATGTTGGCGGTTTGCAACCAACCGAGGTGGCCGGGCGATCGGAAATGCTGGTTCGAGTTGAGTGCT
The DNA here is from genome assembly GCA_013623685.1 of Fusarium transvaalense. Classification (NCBI taxonomy): domain Eukaryota; kingdom Fungi; phylum Ascomycota; class Sordariomycetes; order Hypocreales; family Nectriaceae; genus Fusarium; species Fusarium transvaalense. The sequence continues at coordinate 58,566 of JABFFG010000343.1, forward strand.
TGAAAGAAACAGGACACAAACGAGACTTTACATTCAGAATATGGAAATCTTTGTCCTCGTTTCAAGAACCCATCGGTGGCTATCAAAACTTTCGGATGGGTAGCACGGTAAAAGAAACAATCGGCTACCCGGTGAAATGGGAGCTTCGGGGCTCCGAAGTTCTGCGGCGTTCAACTCGGAGGCCCGGCGATGGGTCACGGTAGTTTCGGGCGTCTTTACTTTGAACTTAGTTAGTTATGCTAACTTGACCGCTGAGAAGAGCTACGAGCTTGTCACGAATCAAAACAGTTTGTGATCTCTATTTTCTGCACCCTGAATACTCTCTGTCATACTCTAGGATGTATTTGGCTCTAGTATCGCGTGTCAGTGTCCAGCAACTCATTCTAGGATCTGACGTCAAATTTTGACAACTGCCAGCATGACCGAGGTCCCCCGAAGCATGAGCCAAAGAAAATATTCCATTTGGGTTGCTATCCCCACTTGTTCATTCAAGGGGCTCGTTTGGTGGAGCCAAGCAATATTTCTACAGTCCGTACAGTACATACATACATTATCATGGATGGGATGGTTGGAAATCAAGCGGGTAAGCGAACGGCAGCGCAGCAGTTCTGATAGTTGTCATGATGGATCCGGACGCGACAGCGAATGTAAACAATCGACTAGAAGTATCTGTAGAACCCTGTTGGACAGATCTCGAGTTTACATTTACGCCGCTTTGTTGCAAAGTTCATGTTTACATAGTATGGAACTCAAGTTAGGTTCTGATGCTCATCGACATCCATCCATAGATAGCAAAGAGAAGCGTGAATCTAGTGCCGAGATGCAGCCGTGAGCCCTCTCTCTTTTCGTTCAAATCAGATCGAATCAACCAGACCTCTAGGCTGGTTGGTTGGGGCCCCATCCTTTTTATTTCGTTGTTCGGCCATTTGGGGGAACGGGAGGGCTTGAATTTGAAGTGCATCGAATTGGAGGAGGCGGGAGAGGAAAGACCAGGGTTGGACTAAAAATTTGGGGCTTGCAGGTTGGGGTGACCCGCGGTAAATGCTCCTCTTGAGCAGTAGCGTCCATAGGTACTGTCCAGTCCCTCAGTTATTTTTACTGGCCTGTGCAACCTCATCAAAAGAAGAGGACAGCATGGCAATCAATGGATCCATCCGATACTTTTTAGTACCTCAGTATCTGCGCTGTATATCCGATGAGAAACTCGAGTTAGTTATGGAGTACCTGCACAATAACTTTCAACCACAACAAACGAGTATCATCAATTACTACCCAGCAAGCGACTGATGACGGAATGATAGCTGTGCACGTCAAAAAGAGGGTGCTGTGCTTTGCTGTAGCGAGCTGTAGCGAGCTCTGATGTGATGTAATGTAATCCAGACTACTATACCATCGCTCAGATTAGATTGCACCAAAAGTCAGTTTCTCCAACACGCCATGACCTCAATGACTGAAGCTCTCAAACTGCCCCGCAGAGGTACAGTACCTATGATTCCAAGCTATGAATATCCGTAGGTAGCTGTCAAAATGTCTGTCGTCTTCATGACAAAAGCAAAAGAAAAGAAAACAACAACGGTTGTCCCCAGAAACGGCACAACACCCCGGCGATGAGGCAGAGGTAGAAGAAAAAAAATGTGTTAGACGACCCCCTGTAAATCCGTCAATGTAGAGGAAAACCGGGCTATCTGCCCCATAAGTCCCGCTCCGCTTGATGCTTCATCCATCCATGACCCCCCCGTACCCCCGGTCCCCGAGGTTCAGAGCGAGACCTAGCCTGGACGGTAAAGGCAAAGAGGTAAAGGTACTCGCAGCTAAGGTAGAGCCAAGGTGAGAGGCAATGTCACAGCAAGGTAATTTGTGCATCCCTCAATCAAGTCCCGTTCTGCCTGCCTGCGCCTTTTTTCGACCTATTGTCTTGTCTTGGCTTGGCTTACCTTACCTTGCCTGAACTTCTTCCTCCCCATAACTTTTCTCCCCTCCATCCTTCATATACCTCTCCTTCCCTCCGGCACACCCGCCTGTTTCTTGTCTCTTCGTCTGCATATCCATACTCCCTTCACAATGGCTTCAGTCGCTCGTCTCAGCAACGCTGCCCTCCGGGCCTCCCTCCGCTCTACTCCCGTCAATGGCTCTGTCTTCAACGCCGTTCGATGCTACTCCGCCAAGACCCAGGTATGTTTTGTTTAACCTCGGATAAAGTCGAGTCCCAAAATCCTGCTACCCACCAACGTCATGACCCATTGGCGGAACACAAAGGGCATTCAGGATATGATACAAGAACAATGTGCTAACCATTATCAACGTCACAGACCTTGAAGGAGCGATTCGCCGAGCTCCTGCCCGAGAAGATTGAGCAGGTCAAGGCCCTCCGAAAGTCAGTCGCATTCTCAACCCTCGGTTCATTGTTTGCCGAAGCTTGGGTCCACCCTGAGCCTCATGCCTACCTGCGAATCGAGGGCAAAACTACAGGCAATTGAACTTTTAAGCTAACGTCCTCGCAGGGAGCATGGTTCCAAGGTCGTTGACAAGGTCACTCTTGACCAGGTCTACGGTGGTGCCCGTGGCATCAAGGCCCTCGTTTGGGAGGGTTCCGTCCTCGACTCTGAGGAGGGTATCCGATTCCGTGGCAAGACCATCCCCGAGTGCCAGGAGCTTCTCCCCAAGGCTCCCGGTGGCAAGGAGCCCCTTCCTGAGGGTGAGTGGAATCCAATTGCAGAGATGTAGGCTATCCATACTAACACAAACTGCACAGGTCTCTTCTGGCTTCTCCTGACCGGTGAGGTCCCTACTGAGCAGCAGGTCCGCGACCTCTCCGCCGAGTGGGCTGCCCGCTCCGATCTCCCCAAGTTCGTCGAGGAGCTCATCGACCACTGCCCTACCGATCTCCACCCCATGGCTCAGTTCTCCCTGGCCGTTACTGCTCTCGAGCACACCTCCAGCTTCGCCAAGGCCTACGCCAAGGGTATCAACAAGAAGGAGTACTGGGGCTACACCTTTGAGGACTCCATGGACCTCATTGCTAAGCTCCCCAACATCGCTTCTCGCATCTACCAGAACGTCTTCAAGGGTGGAAAGGTCGCTCCCATCCAGAAGGACAAGGATTACTCCTACAACTTCGCCAACCAGCTTGGCTTCGCTGACAACGCCGACTTCGTCGAGCTCATGCGTCTTTACCTGACCATCCACACCGACCACGAGGGTGGCAACGTCTCTGCCCACACCACTCACCTTGTCGGCTCTGCTCTCAGCTCCCCCTTCCTCTCTCTCGCCGCTGGTCTCAACGGTCTTGCCGGTCCCCTCCACGGTCTTGCTAACCAGGAGGTCCTTAACTGGCTCACCGAGTTCAAGAAGTCCGTTGGTGACGACCTTAGCGACAAGGCCATCACTGACTACCTCTGGTCCACCCTCAACGCCGGCCGTGTCGTTCCCGGTTACGGCCACGCTGTTCTCCGAAAGACTGACCCCCGTTACATGGCTCAGCGTGCTTTCGCCCAGGAGAAGATGCCCAACGACCCCATGTTCAAGCTCGTCTCTCAGGTCTACAAGATCGCCCCCGGTGTCCTCACCGAGCACGGCAAGACCAAGAACCCCTACCCCAACGTCGACGCTCACTCCGGTGTCCTCCTCCAGTACTACGGTCTCACTGAGGCTAACTACTACACCGTCCTCTTCGGTGTCTCCCGTGCCATTGGTGTCCTTCCCCAGCTCATCATTGACCGCGCTCTCGGTGCCCCCATCGAGCGACCCAAGTCCTTCTCCACCGACAAGTGGGCTGAGCTCGTCAAGAAGCTGTAAAGGGATTAAAAGCGAAAGGGAAAAAGCAGGTGACGGGAGGATTCTGCCCAAAAAATGGACGGAATGGATTGCCGAGTCAATGGCATTTGTACAACACAATGGGACTGTTTTAGTTTAGTAATGAGCAAGTCGTCGCTGGAGCGCCGATTGAAACGAAATGATTTGACAGTTAATCTGTAACATCTATCTACTATGAATTCATTGCTTGTGTTGCGTGCTTCAATTGAGAATCTTACAACTGCCAATTGATCTAGTTGTTATCGTTGGTGGCCAGCCTTTCCTTGAATCGCGATGGTGTTGTTCTAAAGCCGTATTTTTAATGGGGTTTGTTGACCCCACGGAAAAATAATACTACTGTACCTGTCTCAGCCTCTAGAGCAGAGAAACTCACCAGCAGGACATCCTTGTTTCTTTTTGAAGACCCAAGCATAAAATCTGTTCTGTTCACCAACAAGGACAAAAAAATCCTTGCATTATGAAATATGAGACGTGAGTTGTTCTCTCACAGGTAGAGTCAGTTACGCAGGTAGACAGTCTCGGTGAGAGATTACACCGACAAAAACCCCATGCAGGCAGGGACGCGAGCTCTCAACAGTTGAGTGGAGGAGGGGCGTTGAGACGGGAGCTCCTCTAATTTGGCGCCACAGGGGAAACTTGGATCGAAATGGAGGTGAAAGCTGCGATCTTCGGGGGGTGGCTGATGGCATTACCGAATGAGGAAGTAGAGCGAGACTTGGGTGAGGCTGGATAGGATTCTTTGTTGGAACTACATGTTTCTAAGGTGAGAGTCGACGTCGATTGTTTTTTTCTTTTTTGCGTTTGTTTGCAGATTAGTGGTGAATAAAAGCTGTTGAGGACATGTTTGAGCTTGTAAATGCGTGTATAGTAATCGTAAGCATTGTGATTGATCCTTGCTGTCGTAGGTGTGGAAAGCTTTAGCGGGCAGTGAGTATGATGGATGTGGCAGCTGTAAGTTTTGTGAACACAAAGAGAGAAAAAGCATGCTCATGACACTCTAGATATATCCATAATCACAAGCAATTTTTTCTCTCCCTCTTCTACTTCTGTCGGTCTTCTTTCTTCCGGTCATTGAACCCCAGGACATCCACCCCCGGATTTTGATTTCGATTTCACATGAGAGACCCAGCTCAAGACCGATCTTATCTCGGTTTTACGAGCTGTCGGCTTGAAGATGTTGCACAACAGGCGAAAAGTTCCGAATAGCGTCATTCCTATTATATGTGTGACAAAGGTCAGCATTAATAAAGATGCATCAACCATTAATAGCCATCATTGTCTTTATTTGCGTTCTCTTCTCCCTCTTCTAAGAATGAGTAGTGCTGTGTAAGCTGGGCTGGTTTTCAGCGGTTGAATAGCGTCGTCAGCCTTATAAACGTGCCCGTCCGTAAGTACCTTCCCCTCATCAGCAATTGTATAGTAGCCGCCGAAACACATGCAAAACCAATAAGTGACTGACTAATTAACTAACTAATTGACTGACTGAGAATGAATCACTTCTTGATTCGGGTCTTCTCGCGCATGCCCATGTCCATACCCGTTTGAACCTCGGCCATTGACCTCCGCAAGCCCATCCATCCCCATTGTTGATACATATCTCCCCTCCGTTTTTCGGGTACTTCTCCAGGCGGCTTCTCCCCCCTCCCCAAGCTTATTTTGCTCAGCTTCCCATTAGCTCAGCGTTTTTCCCTGGTCGTTCAACTATTTTTATTGGATCTGACTCAGCATCCATCCAGCTCGTCAAATCTACAGTACGTACCCCCACGTAACCTTCCCAGCGCACGCCTCTAGCTCTACCTATCCCTTTCTCTTTTCCCCTTCCCCTTCCCTCTCCGATTCCTTTTCTTTTCCTTCTCTTCCACAACATCTCGCAAACCGTCCACCAATCTCTCAACACTCCCCAGCGAAGAAGCGTCCTAATCCCTTGGTCAGGGCCCCTTATTTTACGACACTCCCAAAGTCATGGCTACCATTCGTACCGATCTTCCAGGTCCCATTGGGGAAAAGAAGCTGGAGAAGAAGCCCATCAAGTTCTCCAACTTGCTTCTGGGCGCTGGTCTCAATCTTTTCGAGGTTACCACCCTCGGTCAGGTTAGTTTTCACCCTACTGATGGCCTCGCCGAACTGGTTATTTAGCTTAGTACGAGAGGAGTCGCTAATACGTCAGAAACAGCCTTTGGAGGTAGTTAAAACCACAATGGCCGCCAACAGAGGTGATAGCATGGCTACGGCTTTGGGACGCGTCTGGGCCCGTGGTGGTCCTCTAGGCTGTAAGTGAAAATCCTCAGACGAACACTTCCCCGAAGTCATGCGCTAAAAGACCGCCTGTAGTCTTCCAAGGTCTCATTCCCTGGGCTTGGATCGAAGCCTCCACCAAGGGTGCTGTCCTCCTTTTCGTCGCTTCCGAAGCCGAATACTACGCCCGTGCCGCTGGTGCCTCCGAGTTTGGCGGCGGTATCATCGGTGGTGTTACTGGTGGTGTCGCCCAGGCGTATGCCACCATGGGTTTCTGCACCTGCATGAAGACAGTCGAGATCACGAAGCACAAGCTCGCTGCCTCCGGTGTCAAGCCTCAGTCTACCTTCCAGACCTTTGCGGAGATCTACCGCAAGGAGGGTATCCGTGGTATCAACAAGGGTGTTAACGCCGTCGCTATCCGCCAGATGACCAACTGGGGTAGCCGTTTCGGTCTCAGCCGTCTCGCGGAGGGTTGGATGAAGTCCCTCACCGGTAAGAAGGAGAACGAGAAGCTCTCCCCTGGTGAGAAGGTCATCGCCAGTGCTCTTGGTGGTGGTCTCAGCGCCTGGAACCAGCCTATTGAGGTTATCCGTGTTGAGATGCAGAGCAAAAAGGAGGATCCCAACCGTCCCAAGAAGATGACTGTTGGCAACACCTTCAAGTACATTTATGAGACCAACGGTATCAAGGGTCTTTACCGTGGTATTGCTCCCCGTATTTCTCTGGGAGTTTGGCAGACCGTTTGCATGGTTGCGTTTGGCGATATGTAAGTGCAGCCCACATCGTTGACGTTTCTACCGATACTAACCGCACTACAGGGCCAAGGCTTATGTTGAGAAGGTGACCGGCGAGGCCGTCACCGCTAAGCATTAGAAGGCGTTTTAGGAAATTTGGTTTAAAACATCGCTCGTGGTGAGCTTGATATATGAATTTTCTAATGCTTGGTTTGAAAATCTTTGATATGATGAAATGAGCTTGTAAAATGGCCAGTGTTTAAAGGGTCGTGCACATCATACATGATCTTTGAGACGATCAATTAGTTGAGAAAGTTATTCGCTCTGCGATTTGAAGTTGAAATAGACGAAAATAATTGCGCATCCTATTATGAGCTACTCTCATTTGGTGATAGGTACATTAAACCAATAAGGCGTGGGTCATGACGACCAGCCATTGTAAGCCAAAGCTTCTCCCAACATACAGCTCTAGATTACTATTCCATAACTCCTTTTATGGCGATAACCAAACTTTACGTATCTGGTTTGATATGAACTGCCTTGATATTGACGAATGCCTAGCTTGGGTTAAACCAGATGTTATTTGTTTCAGTATATCCACGAAGAATGAGTTTCTACTCTTGCCTCAGCCGCAGAGAACTTAACTCTATTCACCTAATAAAATAACTTGGTCACTTTATGGTATTTCTACCCACTCTTAGGCTGTTTATTTTTTTTTGTATCCTACGCTTAGGGTCTGTATTTTCTCCTACCCTCTCTACCCCTAGTCTTGTTAAACTATCAAGCAGTTAATCCAAGAAGCCTAATCTAACATTTTACAATTAATTAGGCTTATATTAGCTTTCCCGTATTATCTAAGAATTAAGAATAACGCTGGGTTTTGCCTCTCCTTGAGTATCCGTTTAATAAATAACAATAGAACAATATTGGGCAACACCTTTATAACTGCCTCTTCTGTCAACTTTGTCTCCTGGCTGTTTCTTAAGTATATAGGGAGTCTCTGGTTTTGAGGAATTGTCTTGCCCCCTTCCAGTAAACAGTCGTAAGAAAGCTTGTCGACTCACGATTTCGACGATCGCCTCTAGTGTCTGGGTCTCGACGGTCTCTTTGCATTCTCTTTCAGGTAGGGTCTAGTCATTACTTTCTCGACTGCCGTCATGCGGCAGTTGCTAACAGGATATGCATAGAAGGCCTTGTTGGAGCCATGAATCGGGTCTTCTGCATGTTGTAAATCCTCTTTAGCCTTTTCGACTATCGAGTGGCAACGGTCTCTTGGGCATGAATAGTAACTACACGACCGTTCATGACGGCATCTACCTCCAGAAGATTTGAATGGGCGGCTGTAGATCTAGCAGTGAAAGCACGATGGGTGCTTTACATGACGGACGCTCCAGTGTTCGCTGAGCTGGCGTTCAATTTTGTAGCGTTTCGCATAACCAGGGCCAGGGCAAACCCAAGGCTTCGTCTTGCGTCGTTTACACTGTTGTGGACCGTCTTGATATGTTGATTCACTTCTGAACTTTGTGAAAAGGACGTTTTGCACCTTACCTTGGGCGTGTGGATTTAAACGGCTTCAACTTCTTGTGAACATCTTTGACATATTAGCCCAAAGTTCCCCTGTGTGTGAATGTCGCCCCGCGCTTGGGGTATGCGCGTACGAGCGGTCTCAGGCCTTCGCGAATGCCATTGATATGCATGTTCAGATATATAGATGGAATGAGATAAACAGTTGATCTTATAAAGACAGAGAGTACAGTGGTAATTGTTGAAGAGTAAACGTGTATGACGAAGGGTTTCTCGCGAGAGAATGAAGAAGAGAAGCTCCGATTAATATTTACTATTGCAAAAAGTTAACTGTCGATTGGAGTTGGCGACTAAGAGTAGTGACAGCTGGCAGCAACTGGCAACATCTGTCTTTTCTATTATAGGTACCCAACACAAAAACCTGCTATAAAATTACCGGGTACAAAAGACCTACTTTCGCACGTTGAAGGAATGTAAGTCGATAAAGGCGTCTGATAGAGGAATCCAAACCACACCTACGTCTTAGTAGTATAACAATGCAGCTTAAGTGTTTTCCTTCTTTAGTCAGTAAAGATACTTACTAGAATGCCCTTAACTGTCATAAGAAATAGAACGGGTTAAATTATAATATATCTTACTTTTATAAGTAC